>JAUMJK010001003.1:0-87450 GCA_033558105.1 Coccyzus lansbergi
GGGGCGGGGCTAATGCTAATCAGACGCCCCCACATCTCAGCCCCGGGCCTCGCCACTGCTGTGGGGGCGGGGCTATGCAGATGAGGGAGGCTCCGCCGCCATGGGCGGCCTCAGCCGTCACGTTTTGAAGGAAGAGTGCAGCCTCTTCTGCACGAATGCAATCGGGTCTTGCTTTGTTGTTAGCAACTAATTGTGGTTTTTAGAATGCTTTCACTGTATGCCAGGTGCAGAGTGTAAGCTTAGTCGCCATATCCGTAGTATAAACTGTCCTCCTTATTAAGGCTTCTAGAGGCGCGCGGTTTCTCGCTGTTTTGCGGTGGGCACGTTGAGAGCTCGGGTTTCTGAGGCCGATGTACATTGTAGTTTGCTGTGCTCTGAGATTAATTTAACCAATTTTAGGGCTCTTTAGTCATTCTTGCCACCTTTGAAGCATGGCATATGTTACCTGTGAGCCACATGCTGTGACATTTCCAGAGTTCCCCTTCTGTTCACACAGGTCAATAATGGACATCAGGTAATCCAGGAATCATAGAATCACCAGGTTGGAAGAGACCCACCAGATCATCGAGTCCAACCATTCCTATCAAACACTAAACCATGTCCCTCAGGACAAAAAAGATATATTTATAGAAAAACAAAAAAATTATAGGAAAAACGATCAAAACCTGAATCTGGGAATCCCAGAGAAATGATTCACAAACCCACAGGCTGGTGGCTCACAGGCCATGTTCACAGATGGACAAGGAGAAGAAAACAGCTCTGTATTTATCTCTGTCCTGTGGTGGCAATGAGAGGGAAAAATAGTCACCTTTCCAAGGAGATGTTATAAAAAATTTTGCCTTGGTGGCCAAGTTTTGCAACATCACAAGTAATTAAAACGGGATTTTATAGTGGAAATATTGAGCAACTGTCTCAGGCATAGGTGTAACCATCAGCTCCACCTGCAATAAACTCAGTTGTTCCCCTCCCGTGGAGCAGCACAATCCGCTTAGAAGACTGATCCCAGTGAGCCTTGTTCCTGCAGCAGATTTACAAAACCTAAATTGCGACACAGCGAGGAAAGGCAAAGTGGAAAAACAAAACACAGTGATCTTGTCGTCTAGAGGCAGCGCAAGGAAAAGTGGCATATTAGAGTGAAAATAGGGATGGTCTTTCACCAGCTGTATGTAAGCAGAGACAAAGGCCTGTTCTCTTTCTCCAGATAAGCCGATGGCCAAAGCAGCCGCTTTAGTCCAACACATGTGGGCAAGTGCCCCCCTCCGCCATGAGAAGTTCTGTTCAGACTTCTTGCCAGGGAGCTTCAAAACAAAACACATTCATTCAGTGAGTGCTCCGACATCTGCTAGTGGCCAAGAAGGCCAATGGCATCCTGGCTTGGATCAGAAATGGTGTGACCAGCAGGTCCAGGGAGGTGATTCTCCCTCTGGACTCAGCACTGGTGAGGCCGCTCCTTGAATCCTGTGTTCAGTTGTGGGCCCCTCAGCACAAGAAGGATGTTGAGGCTCTGGAGCGAGTCCAGAGAAGAGCAACAAAGCTGGTGAAGGGGCTGGAGAACAGGCCCTATGAGGAACAACTGAGAGAGCTGGGGGGTTTTAGCCTAGAGAAGAGGAGGCTGAGAGGAGACCTCATTACTCTCTACAAGTACCTGAAAGGAGGTTGTAGAGAGGAGGGAGCTGGGCTCTTCTCCCAAGTGCCAGGGGACAGGACAAGAGGGAATGGCCTCAAGTTCTGCCAGGGAAGATTTAGGCTGGAGATTAGGAGGAAGCTTTTCACAGAAAGGGTCATTGGGCATTGGAATAGGCTGCCCAGGGAGGTGGTTGATTCCCCTTCCCTGGAGGTGTTTAAGGGACGGGTAGATGAGGTCCTGAGGGACATAGTTTAGTGTTTGATAGGAATGGTTGGACTTGATGATCTGATAGGTCTCTTCCAACCTGGTTGTTCTATGATTGATTCTATGACCTGATCCCCACTCTCTGCTGTGCTCGTCTGCTGTGCAAAGCTGGGGTTCCCAGCACACGCTGCCCTCACAGCCTGCCAAGTGCTGCAAGAGGGAATTTCAAAGGTACCGCATTGTCCTTATGTGCTGAGTGTACTTGGAAACACTCCTGCTCCTGTTTACCAAAAGCTTTACCTCAAAGAAGTATGAGGATTGTCCACACTTGAAAGCCTATTTGAACTAAAGGAGAGCGTGAATTAAAAGTGCAGGAGCAGTCCTGAGATATCCCTGGGCAGATAAGCCATGTGGTATCAAAACAATTGATTAAACACGCTGTCACTAATTGCAAAATCAATGGAGAAAGGAAATAAGTGTGATCAGGAGACGGGATGGTCACACATCCCAGCACTGGCAGAGACAAGGCAGGTTTGGGTTTGCTATCAGGTTTGGATTTGCCATCAGCCATGAGGAAATAGTCTCAAGCTCCACCATGGGAGGTTTAGGCTGGACATTAGGAAAAAAATATTTCATGGAAAGGATCATTGGGCACTGGCAGAGGCTGCCCAGGGATGTGGTTGATTCACCTTCCCTGGAGGTGTTTAAGGTGTGGGTGGACGAGGTGCTGAGGGACATGGTTTAATGTTTGATAGGAATGGTTGGACTCGATGATCTGGTGGGTCTCTTCCAACCTGGTGATTCTATGATTCTATGATAAGGAGACATGGAAGAGGGATGTAGGGGAGGAGCAAACCTCAGAAGATGAGCGGGACTGCAGCCCACCTCTGGTTATTGCCCAGCCTGAGGCACCAGGTGGCAGCTCACCTGCCCCGGGCAGGTACCAGCCTGGACAACCACGCTGTGCCCAGGCGGAGATGATGACTTTCACATCCTGTTCTCTGCAGCTTCCGTGTTAAATATTAATTGTGATTATTATAAGATGGCACACCCGTGCCACGCTGTGCCAGAGGCTGTGCAAACATGGCATAGAGAGAAACTCTCTGCCTTCAAGAGCTTGCAGTGGTGGAGTCTCCCTCTTCCCGAGTGAGAGCAGATTGTGTCCAGTCACAAGGGAGACAGACATCACTTTGCAAAATCGGAAACATCCAAGTCTCCCACAATCTGAGTGATTAATATTTCCTTGTATAGCCTGTCTCATCTCAAAAGACAGGCGTTTTAAATTCTATTGATGGTGATGGTGTATTTTAACCTGCTGGCTCTAAAGAAATGGAAGATATTGTGAGAGACATTCCTGTGATTATGTGTTATATAAATTTATTTAATATAAAAAAAAAGATATTGAAAAAGCAAGTATTAGTAAGACTGATAAGGCTTTAGTGAGAAACATGTTAATGCTGAAACCACATTAATTTTAACCTGAATCTTGAAGAAAAGCAATTCAAGAGAAAAAAAGGATCCGTAAACAATGAGGAACATGGCAAAAGCTGAATAAGTAGAAATAGCCGGTCTTCTAAAACGCTGAATAAGCATGTTCTTTGTAACGGCATGGAAAGGAAAAGACACAGCAGTCTGTATCCTCCGCTTCAGTGATAATTTCCCTGGGAGCTGCACCCATTCAGCTGAGGGCAGCTCAGGCTCTGCGCCGCTTCTCCTCAATATGAAATAAAGATTTGGAAATCGCTGTGATCAAAGTTGTGAAAGCTTAAAAGCCAAATGCTGAGTGTCCTCCAGGCTTTCCACAGTAAGACAGAAAGCTCCTTAAAAGCCATGCTTTCTCAAAACATCTAGATATTACCCTCTGCTGAATCCTGAATACTTCTGCTTCCAGATACATCTTCTGAGTCCAGAGAAGAGCAACAAAGCTGGTGAAGGGGCTGGAGAACAGGCCCTGTGAGGAAAGGCTGAGAGAGCTGGGGGTGTTTAGCCTAGAGAAGAGGAGGCTGAGAGGAGACCTCATTGCTCTCTACAACTACCTGAGAGGAGGTTGTAGAGAGGAGGGAGCTGGGCTCTTCTCCCAAGTGACAGGGGACAGAATGAGAGGGAATGGCCTCAAGCTCCACCAGGGGAGGTTTCGGCTAGAGATTAGGAGGAAGTTTTTCACACAGAGGGTCATTGGGCATTGAAATAGGCTGCCCAGGGAGGTGGTTGATTCACTTTTCCTGGAGGTGTTTAAGGCACGGGTGGATGAGGTGCTGAGGGACATGGTTTATTGTTTGATAGGAATGGTTGGACTTGATGATCCGATGGGTCCCTTCCAAACCTGGTTGTTCTATTATTCTATGATTCTATGATTCTGGCACTGGAAACTCCTGCTCCTGGAGCAGAGTTGCAATGAGCAGGAGGTCCTATAAAAATATATAAGGTACTATAAAAAATATATAAGGTACTATAAAAATAGTTGCGCAAAACTAGATCACTTCTTTATCCCATCTCACTTACTCTGGGATGAAAGTCTATGGTTTTCTCACATCTCTGTAGCAGGGAGGACTGGGATAAGTCAGCTTTAATTCATAGCTTCGATCCCTCTCCACTCGCATAGGGCCTGGGAGGCATGGTGGAGCGACACCAGAGCCCCTGTGGAGCCCAACTTTTCAACACTCACTGCCACCCCCAGCTTCAGGCGTCTCCATTTCAGGAGTGGATCTGACAACATTCTTTATTTCCCCAGGGCCTGTGTGCCATCACGCTGCCACCAGCTGATCTGCCAATGATCAGTAATGCTTTATATCCTAATAGAGGTTGATTTGTCAAACTTGCCCACAGGAGTGTCTTATTTACAATTGATTAAAGTGTCTGGTTCTAGCTCCGTGTACAGCAGCAAGGCAAGTTGCCCTTGTACCCTTTGGACTAAATTTCTGTCTATGGATGGCAGTACTTAAATCAGAGTTTAATTCAATGGCTTGTATGAAGCTCTCTTTCTGGAAACCGAAGTCAATAGAAGCTAATTGCACTTATTGATGCAAGATCAGAATTAACATGTGAGTAAAATTCAACCTGTCTGAGTGCTTCCTTGGTAACTTATCTCTGTCTCCAGGATCTCACCCATCACCAGTGGCTGTGTGGGAGGGGTGTGCACGAGGCAGAACAACGGAGTGCTCCTCACAGCCCACAGTATGAGGGATATTTTCCTTTGGATACTCCCCACACTAAGTCTGAAAGTAGAACATGTTTCTACTGCTCAGGTAATATAGAGGTACTGCTAGTGTCAGGTAAATTAATTTCTCTAACTTATTTAGTGAATTAGACACTAGTAACTCAGCAGCACGTTATCAAGTCAGCTCCAGTCCCCTCTCAAAGTTTTGCTGGCTTTGTGGATTTTCTTAATGAACTGGACACTATTAACTAACTATTAGCACAGTGTTTCCCCAAGTCAGCTCCAGTCCCCTCCCAAAGTTTTGCTGGTTTTGTGGATGAACGTTGAGGCTCTGGAGAGATTCCAGAGAAGAGCAACAAAGCTGGTGAAGGGACTGGAGAACAGGCCCTATGAGGAGCGGCTGAGAGAGCTGGGGTTGTTTAGCCTGGAGAAGAGGAGGCTGAGAGGAGACCTCATTACTCTCTACAACTACCTGAAAGGAGGTTGTAGAGAGGAGGGAGCTGGCCACTTGTCCCAAGTGCCAGGGGACAGGACAAGAGGGGATGGTTTCAAGCTCCACCAAGGGAGATTTAGGCTAGAGATTAGGAGGAAGTTTTTCACACAGAGGGTCATTGGGCATTGAAATAGGCTGCCCAGGGAGGTGGTTGATTCCCCTTCCCTGGAGGTGTTTAAGGGACGGGTGGATGAGGTCTTGAGGGACATTGTTTAGTGTTTGATAGGAATGGTTGGACTCGATGATCTGATGGGTCCCTTCCAACCTGGTTGTTCTATGATTCTATGAACCGGCAGCAGAAGAGAGTTTCTCATGATGTGCACATGCATTTTTTGAGTGTTCTTGATGACACATCTGCACTGAGCACCACAGCACCACGAATGGCCACAGCTTGAGGACAACTGCTCTCACATCCACAGTACCAGCACAGAGCTCAGGCATCTACAGACTCTGGGAATGGGCTCAGGCCAGCTCAGCCCTGCGATATTGTAAAGATATCTGGATTTTAACCCTACCACATGTGGTTGCCAGCAACCCCTGCCAAAAATCCCTGCTAAACCACCAAAAAACACTGGGTATAGCAGACTGTAAGCTTTTTTTAGTGATACACTATAGACTGTTCCAAATCAATTTAGCATGTAATTTTCTTTAGCTTTGTGTAATTAGCACCTTTGATCCAGCAAATATTTATATGCACAGATTACTTGCTGGGACGGCCTCCCCTACTGTAGGTAACAAAGTCCTGTTCACTGGTCCCTAGGCAACCACTAGAATAAATTAATTAGTAACTGCAAATTCACAGACATCCATCAAAATAAGATCCTGATTAATTTTATGTTGCCCCGGTATCTTCTGTGCTTGAAAATTAAATCTAAACTTGCCTGAAACAAGTGATACTAATTTACAGACTGGTTCTAAAAATAAGTATAAAAGGGTCTCACCACGAAATTCAACCCCCTCATAAAGTAATAAAACAGATAGGATATTTGAGCATGAACCACAGAAATAAAAAAAAAAACAGATCCTGTCCCAGATCCTGTCCCAGATGGAGCCGGGGAGTTTGGCTGTGGATCTGAAGTCTGCTAAACAAGAAATCCCTGACAGGCAGACAAACTAATGTGCCTCCCTCATCAGCTTCTGTGTCAGCTACAGCTGACTCTATTTACTTTTAGCCCAGAGGAGGAACTGAGAGCAGAAGGAAAAGGGAAAAAAAGCCTTCATTGATATTCACAATGATGTCTTGCATGTCCAGCATTATTTTTGTCCAAGAGCACTCTTTCAGAAAACGGGAGAAAACAAGCGATTGGGTGGAAGAATGGCCATCGGGGCTGAAGAAAGGACCCTGTTGTGAAGGAAGGGGCTGTGTTACCCTGTCTGTTAAAGTACTATGAATCATTTTGGTTACCGTGTGTATTATTTGGTAACAGATAAGTAAGGTGGACACAGTCTGAGCACTGGAAACCCAGGGTTTGTTATCTTAACTGAGCCAAGTCTCTAAATGATGAAGTCAGATTGGTTGAAATTGCAGCTGGCAAGTGACAGTTCCCTCACTCTGGTGGGGAAAGAAAGATAAAATCCCTCCTCATCCCTGTTTCCACACAAAATAAAAGATGTCCTGAACCCAAAGCACAACCCTGCTCCAGCCCAGAGAGCTGTGCCGAGGGTAGGTGTACACTCACCAAAGCTGAGCTTTGTAATGAGAGAAAGGAGGACAAGGTGCTGAGGGACATGGTTTAGTGTTTGATAGGAATGGTTGGACTCGATGATCCAGTGGGTCTCTTCAAATGCGGTTATTCTATGATTCTATGATTCTAAATCACGCCTGGGTGTCTGCCTGGCTGGGTTGGCCACGGCGTTTCCCAAGCCCCAAGCACAAACGCCTGCGTTCCCAGCCATCCAGCATCCCCAGCCATCCGGCCCCACGGCCGCGGACAGGCAGGCAGCAAGAAGGAGTCCTGCCAGCTGGCTGCCTGCTAAGGGTTTCCAGCAGTGAGAAACTGCTCTGCCTGCATCGCTGCCCAGAGCCCATTTCACATTTTGATTTATTCCTTGTCTCCAGGGAGGAGGACCTGGCTGGAAGGGAGGAGGAGAAGCTTCTTCACCTGCACTCGGCCACTCTGGATGCAGAGCACCCTTGCATTTTTCAAGCCCTGTCATTGGGAAGCAGATTTTGCAGATATTTTCTCCTCATTTACAAGTTGGGCAGGTTTCTCCCTGGCTGACAGACCTCAATTTTGGCTCCAGGCGTGGCATTTATACTCGTGTGAATAATGTCCAAGAAGGCACAACTCACAGGAAACTTCTAATCGACCACGACGTGATTCATTAGTAGGCTTGCACTGTCTGAATTGAAACAGCATCACAAAAACATCACTGAAACCTCCAGGCTGTTTGGCAAGCGAGTGCCCCTGTAACCCTGGTGTGCTGCTAAGGGCTGACCAGGACTCTTCCTTGCAGGCTGCTGCGGTGCTGGAGCTGTTGCAGCCCCTCAGGAGCAGAACTGGGGTCTGCTGGTGATGCAGTTCTAGCAGGGTCCAGTGGAATCATCTTCTCTCTAGACACAACCACTTGTGTTTTGGCTCTGCAGAGACCAGAAACAGTCCCTCTTTGCGACCATGGAGGCAAAGGGAGTGAATACTGGGGCAGGAAGGAGTGGAGTGAGGAAGGAACAATATCCAAAGAAACTCCAATTTCATACAATCGTAGAACAACCAGGTTGGAAGGGACCCATCGGATCTTCTAGTCCAACCATTCCTATCAAACATTAAACCAAGTCCCTCAAGAACTCATCCACCCGTGCCTTAAACACCTCCAGGGAAGGGGAATCAACCACCTCCCTGGGTAGCCTATTCCAATGCCCAATGACCCTCTGTGTAAAAAAGTCCTCCTAATCTCCAGCCTAAATCTCCCCTGGCGGAGCTTGAGGCCATTCCGTCTTGTCCTGTCCCCTGTCACTTGGGAGAAGAGCCCAGCTCCCTTCTCTCCACAACCTCCTTTCAGGGAGTTGTAGAGAGCAGTGAGGTCTCCTCTCAGCCTCCTCTTCTCCAGGCTAAACAACCCCAAATTCAATTTCCTCAAATTCATCGTAGAATCATAGAATGGTTTGAGTTGGAAGGGGCCTTCAAAGCTCACCCAGTCTGGCCCCCTGCAGTGAGCAGGGACACTTGTCCTCTTGCTACAGGCCCTATTAGAAAGTCTCTCTCCATCTTGTTTTTAGCCTTCTTTAAGTATTGGAAGACCACAATGAGGTCTCCCATCTCTAGCAGCGCTCAGATCAGGGCTGGGTGTTTTTCAGGGATTAGTGCAGAGCAGCCCTATGCCAAGTGTCAGAGAGGAGACTCAAGTGCCCTTTCAGTCATGGTGAACTTTATCAGGCTTCCAGTAGGGAAGAAAAGATTATCTGCTCACAACAGCAGCCATGTGAGGTTGCCCGTGTTCTCCCTGCTTCAGGCAAACAGAATTGGAAGGGCTTTTTTCCTACCTTTCGTATGTGCAGCTGCTATTTAATGTAAATGTACTTACCAGAAATTGAATAACTCCCATGCGAGTAATTTTATACCCGTCCAACATTTGAATTATGAATGCAATAACCTGCAGCACCACGATTTACAAGGCAAGGCTAGAATTCCCAAGGCAAGAAAAGTCTATTTTTAGACCGTTCCAGCTGAAATCTTTACTAGATGTAGGTATTTGCTTCCTTCTGCTGCCTTGGATGTTAATTTGCATTAAAAGTCTCAGGTGTTTGGTGTTTTCAGACTTCTGGGTGGTGCCTGGTCAAACAGCAGCAAAACAAACCATCTACTACCAGTCCATGGTTGGACTTGATGATATGGTGGGTCTCTTCCAACCTGGTTATTCTATGATTCTATGATTCTACTATCTGCCACCCATCACTGGGGAAAGAGTGAGAGAAGGAACCCCCCCGAGTGAGGCTCCGCAGCTCTGCCTGGGTAACCGATTGCCTAATGGGGTTACTCTGAGACTGTGAGGAAATGATGAAATTGCTGGTTTCCCTTGATGACATCCTTCTGCTGGGATGTAACCTGGCGCAGGAGCTGCGTGTGTCCATCCCCCCTGGGGCCGTGCTAACCCGCACTAAATCATTCCAGTTTTAGTCCATTGGCAGCAGTTGTACAATGCTGCTGGCTAAAGGTTTCAGAATAGGTGCATCTGATCTGTATTTACAAATGATGTTTAAATTAATGGGTTATTTTCTTCACTATTTTTTTGAGCTGGCTTTTTTTTTCATATTTCAGTGTTTCACTTCTTGCCCTTTTCCTGTCTGGGTACCTAGAAGAGACCAAAACACAGTGCAAACTGCTTGCTACCCACTTGTCCATGGCAGTAGTAGAATATAAATGAGAGGGAAAAAGGTTAGATACACCACAATGACCAGAAACTCTTTTCTGCTGGGCCCCACAAGGGTTCCATGTCATCCACAGCATGGGTTGAGCAGCTCAGGGGTGGCTCAATTTGCATCACATAAAACCATTTATCAGCAGGACTGATAGTAAGCGGTTGATAAAATGTGATGCTCCTTCCAAATGAGGACTGTAAAGCAATGCCTTCCATGCCAAGTTCTGTCTGGGATTACAGCCGGGTGAGAAATCGCAGCCCTGGCACTCTCTTCTCCACATAAATCATCCCATCACCAGTTCTTAATCAAACACTGGCAAAATGGGAGTGTTGAGTACCAGCTTGTCTGTCCAAACCCAGCTGTGTGGCAGCTCTGTAGAAAGAGCTAAACATCGTTGTTGTGCCTCTGAATATCATGTATGGACCATGTACAGAAATAGATGCTAAATCTCTGTAGGAGCCCAGGTTCCCCGATACCTCATGAAAGGCTCTCGCAGAGTAGATGGACTTTAATTTCCTCCCCTCTGCAGAGAAATACATTGCTTTCCCTGATGTCACCAGGCTTCGTGTGTGCTTGGAAGGTAAAACGAAAAAAAAAAAAAGAGATTGTGGCAAATGGAGATGCAATTCTTCTAAAATGTTGTCTTTTTTGAGACATAGCAGTAAGAAAAATTATGCGAAGATCAAAGAGAAAGGAGGCTGTGCTCAGGGACGATTCAAAAATAATATGAGGTAGTTGCTGAGCAACTCTCCAATGCAAAATATTGCTATTTTCTGGTACCTCCCCCATCTGTACCAGGGGGATGGTGTCTGGTATTAGTCAAAGAAAAAGTCCGTGTGATTGCCTGAGTACAATTAGATCTAAGGTCTTTGCAAACCGCTCCTATCAATCAACCTCAAGCCATTGATCTTACATCTAAAGCACTTATTGAAAAAATAAATCATGCTTTTTTTGATCTAATCAACTATTAAGGATTCTTTTCTTCCTTTTTGAGGCTGGATAAATAAAATTCTTCCATCAGAACTTGCTTAATAATTATTCCGGACACACAGTGGACCAAATCCTGAGCGCAAAGCAATGACTCAGAAACCAGAGGCTGATTTCTTTTTCTGGGGTCTTTTTTTGTTGTTGTTGAAATAGCTTTTTTTAACCAGGCATTCACACAATTTGGTGCACAATGCTAAATGTATTCCCATAATCAGGGTATTGTCCCTTATCTGCCTAGAGCTGCGAAGCATATGGGCCACAGGGACCTGCCTGCTGCAAAGTGGTACCCAAGGACTTTACCTTTCTCGTCCTGCAGTTGGTTCATCTCTGTCCTGCTTTTGTGCGGCTGCTCACACTCGGTTCCAGAAGCAAAAATGCTTTTGTCCTTCGAGGAGGGGCAATGAGTTTCCATCCTTGGGGGATCATCCAACATCAAGATTGCACTGATGCTATCAGACAGCGCGTGCCTCAGGAAGAGCCCAGAGGGGCAGATGCCATGACAACTCTCTAGCAGGGCTGGGACCTGCATCAGGTGATTGCCATCTTCCTCTCCCGCTGGAGCCTCTGGGGAGGAGATGTTCAGATCCCTGATAGTCATGGAAATATGTCACTTCATCTCGTTTTGTCACAGAAGTGAATAAAATTGGGGCTCCAAAAAGTAAAGAATTAACAGGGCTACCTTGAGATTGATGCAGACAAGCTGGGCCGGGAAGCAGGTCTGTGTGTTCAGCTCTCTGCTAAAGCACACCTGGAGTTCAAGGCTGTGACCCACCGCCTGCAACCCCTTGTTGCACACAGAAAGACACAAGGGAAAAGCCCAGTGCTCCTATTATCTCCACCCTAGCCTGCAGAAATTGGTGGACTCTACTTTTCCATTACCCTCTCCAGGCAGGATGCAGGTGAGACTCAGCATCGCACCATGCACCACAGGAAGGGTCCCCATGAGCATCCCTAGAGTGAAGGCAGAGTTGGTGACCATCCTTGCATGATGCTTCTTCCCAGGGGATGGACCAGAGGCAAAATGATGCTTGACCCACACTGGCGTCGTCGTGGTAGAGCTTGGCCTGCTATTTCCCAGTATTTTCTTTAAAAAAATTACCCTCTGCAAGCAGCAGAGAGAGCTCAGCTCTGCCTCTTGGATGCTGGCAGGCTGCCACCCTTTAATTAAGTCTGCTGTTATGTCTAACGCCGGTGGCAGCATTTCAGGGCAGCAGCGCGGAGGCTGTGGGAATCGGTGCAGGAGATCAGGTGGCTGTGGAGCTGTGTGATGACTTAGATATTCGAGCTAATATGCCAGAGTAATAGTGTCAATATTACCCCCCTCGCTGATCAAATCAGCTGCTGAGCACAGATAGAGCAAAGGCATGAAAAAAACTCCAGTGCCTGCAGGGAAGAGAGCAGCCAGGAGCAGAGAGCGTCGGTTTGAAACCCTCACTTGGTTCAAACTCCTCTTTTCATGACAAAAACCATGAGAAGAGGGATGCCAGAGCCCACTCTAAAGTCCTCTGGTACCAAGGTGCCTGTCTGCAGTGCAAATCCAGCTCAGCAGGCTCGAAGCTGCACTCACCTACACCCTGTGCACACAGGCAACCCACACCTTGGGGGCTGAGCCAAGCCTGGGCTGAGCTTCCAGCCGAAGCAAAGAAGCAAGGGCAAGGGTAAGGGCAGTTTTTGCATCTCTCACTGTGCTAGAAACAAGACTGCAGATCAAGTCTGGGCAGTTTTGCCTCTGCTTCTGGTCTCTCTGCATGCAGCAGCTAGAACTGATGCTGTATCACACACCTTGCTATAAATTAGAGCCTGTGACCAGCTGCATTTCACTGTTACAGACCCTCTTTCTTGCAAGATGCAACATTTTTGGTTTTTTCTTCAACCTCATTTCTCCTCGCACCACCTCCCAGGAACAGAGGGCTGTTCCTCTCCTGTCTGCCCAGCCACTGGGATTGTGCAACTCCAGGATTGCGTTTTTATGACAGTGTGCAATGACCACAGAGGCGATGCAGTGATGAGATGCAGCAAAGCATGTGCCCACCTCTAAATCCAGGTTTCTAGCAGCCACCCTGCTGCAGCAATCTGTCCCCACCGCCAGCAGTGTCCTCAGGAGGGTGAAAGTTGAAGCAGGTGCTAAGGAAAAACAGCCTCACGTTGCCAAACGCTTTGGGATCTTGACTGGGAAGTGGGACTCTGCCTCCACCAAGTGATCAGCAGGCAGAAGAGGAGAGAAAAGCCAGCTCAAGGCAGCACTTGTGTAACCGCAGACTGGTGCTCAGCATCCTGTGATTTGTATTCTGCCTCTTGATCTTCATCCGCTGTACCCTGGTGCCCTGGAGAAGCTGATCGCTCCCTTGAACCCAGAAGGCAGGCTGATCTGATCTGCTAGGCTTGCAGATAACGCCATAGACAGAGCAGTGTGGCAATTAAATATTTTCCCTGCTCTATGCTAATGAGAAGCAGGAAGAGCCAACAGAATGCACAATGGCAGATAATTAAAGGCCAGCAATTACCAACATAATCCTTTCTCGTCCTTGTCCTCGTGCTGCTTTTTCCAGCACTCCATGCTTGCCATGAGCCTGACTCAGCAACAGGAACTGAGAAGATGATGAACAAAGCGATAGAAGAGCTCTTCGAAACGCAACCCCTGAAGCCCCATCAGCCCCGATTGTCTCTCTGCGGTGCAGTTCTGCAGGACTGCACACCCAGGGCAGGGAGGGGAGGGTTGACTTCAGATGGCCTGAGCTGCTAAAGTTAGTCTCATTATAAAAAAAAGATAAAACTTAATCATGATAATTGAATTAAAGGGATATTATGGAATATTTTCCCCTTGTTTTCAAGAAGGCGTGTAACTTGCTAAAACTTTTTGTCATCTAGCTGCTGTAAATAGCAACCCACATCCTTTCCCAATCTTTTTCTTTTCTTGCTCAACACCAAGTAGCTATTTAGGAACTGGTTTTCAAAATACTCTGCACTTTGCACAATTTATTTGGATTTAAAAGTCTGCTTTTTTGTGCCAATGCTCAAAAAATGACTGTGACAGGCTGGGGAGATCACAGGTTAAACCACGTGCAAACAAATAAGCTCATTTTTATACAAGCAAGCTTGGACAGGACTGCTTTGAAACTGGTGAATTGCTTTAAAACAATGCCATAATATCTTTAAACAGCAAGTGTCACATGAAATGTTATTCAGAATCACTTCCCTCTCCTTCCCAACCTGCTTGCAAACAAGTGGGATTCGCAAAGCCCAGCTGTGGGCGCTGGGAACAGCATCAGCTGCGTGTGATGCATTATTAACAACTGGAATTACGAACTCTGTTTCAGAAAACTGCTCAGAACTGACTCCGGTGCCTCTACACACAATTATGTGGAAAATGACAGACTGAGATTTGATTTGGACCTGAGCAAGTGCAGTTAATTTATCGCCAAGCTCTGCGATCCCTCCCTTTTCATCGCACCATGTCGTGCCGTCAGACAACACTGACAGACAGCAAAAGGCAAAGAGAAAGAGGAATAGCGTCTGGTGTGACAGGCAGAGCCTTTCCTGCAAACCACCTAACTCACACAGTTAAAGCAGAACAAGCTAGAGGGAAATTAAAAGAGAAATTGCACCAGACTTCTGGTCAGGAGGTGGAGGCAGGATGACAGCACCGGTGAGAGGTGGGAAAGGTGAATAGCCAAGCTCCTCACCTTCTGCAAAGCTTTTAGACACCAAGGAAATACTACAGGCAGCCAACCCAAGTTTATTCCTACCCTCCGTTCCCAGGTGTCCTGACCTTGCTTCTCCATCCAGCCCCAGTGCTGGTGGCAGCTCCAGGGAGCGCCCTCTGCCCATGGGCAACCAGTGATTTTCCTCTCCCTTTAGCTTCTGGCTGGCAAGAACCAGGCAGAACGCAGGGTCCTGTGGGAGCTATATGACCATAAAAGATCACACCCTCACTCCTGGTGCAGATCTGCATCTCATTTCTATTTTTGTTGCCCTCCTGTGTTTTCCAAGTAAATTATTGAGGAATCCTCCACCTTCCTAACACGAACTCCGCCTTCATCAGCTAACACCACACGCAAAAAGTGCACAACACAGTTCTGGGTCTGGTTGACGTTAATTTTCAAGCTTCTCCATGTCTCATAGGCCCTACAAAAGAAAGGAAAGAAGAACAGAAGAGGTAGGTGGGGAATTACTTCTCGCTTCCCCTTCCCTGCTGACAGGCGACGTTTCACAGCCTCCGCGCGGTGGAGAGGTGTGGGAAGAGGAGTTTCTGTGGCTGCTAGGTTTGGGATAAACAGTTAGGGTTTATCGGGTAAGCTAGAAGGAGACCTGGCTTCTGGTGTCCCCCAGGTTCTTACTCCTATAACATGCACTCCTGGAGTGTGCAGCATGCAGGAGAATTGCTGATTGACCACAGTGCCCTGGAGGTGCAGGGTCTGGCCAGCAACCCTGTGACCAGCCAATGACTGTGGGGGTGACAGCAAACACCCTCCAGAAAGAAGACACAGCTCCTGCACAACTTATGTTCCTACATTTCTTACGTGATTCAGTCCCTTAATTGACACCAGAGGCATCTAGCCTTGTTCCTTATCCTTGGCTTCTCCTAGTGCCTCACCGCCCAGTTCCAGCGAGGCTGGCCCCTGGTTAGGCAGAGGTCAGCACTGGCAGGACATAATCACATATTGCAGAGGGGAGAGAGAGCTTTCAGTTTTCCCCTTTTTTCCCCCATTATTTGTTCCAGGATGTTCTGAGCTCTGTTAAAATCACAGCGACTGTTACATTCGGTGGCAGCTATGTACCATTTGGAGTCCCCCGAGACGACTTAGCTGATCGGTTTCACTAGAAGAGGAGTATCATAAACACAGTCAGGAAAATAAGAATCCTGTTATTTACAGCAACAGCAAACTCCCTGTCTTTACAGAGGAAGAGATCAGAAACCTTAGCAAACACCAAGCTGGGAGGTGAGAGAGATTTTGCGGCTAAAACACTGTTTGCTGTGAGCCAGTCCAACAAATAGACCTGCTGAGGCTTCCAGCTCTTCTCCAGACCTGAGAGAGCGCTGGTTTCTTTGTCCTGTATTGTTTCTCTCTGAACCAATCTGACCCCAAATGACTGGCTTGCCTAGAAGCAGAAGCAGCTCCAGGAACGTAGATTTAGGCTCGGAAGGGGAGGACAGCAGAGAGCAGCACAGGGAAAAACATCCTGAACATCTTTGCAGCTTTGCCTGCAGGGAGCTGCTGCTTCCTAAATGCTTTGTCGTCCTCCTGTCACCCTGTCCCTTTTAATCCTTCCCCATGCTTTTGTAGTCAGATGCCTGACATACTCTCTATTAGTCTCTGCTGCCTTATAACAAACATCAAAAGGAAGCCTGAAAAGATGAGGAATCGGGGATCAGGACCTGGAGCAACAGCTAATAGGAGAGAATACATTAGGCACACCGAGGCTCAATATGAAATACATTTTCTGCCTGCCTTTGTTAGACAGATCTAAGGGCAGGCATGGTGCTGTCACGAGCAGCAAGAGACGAGGTTGAGACGAGGGTGTTATAAGAAAAGCAAGGAGTCAGGGAAAATCCTTGTAGAGATGAAGGATTTTCTAAATTAGGCTGATCTGTAGACTGTGAGAACCAGGGGTCAGGATTTGGGAGGCAGTGGGCAGGCAGAGGGAGCAGCATCCATCTGTCTGCTGGCAAACTTGTAAATGGGGAGCTGAGCAGAATTAATTCTCTTCAAACATGGACTAGAAGGATCATGGAGGCTCACATGGGTGGGACAGGGAACCCAGCAGAGGTGATGAGGGCTGGAGGGTCAGACGGATCTGTTTCTCTTCCCCTAGGAATTTTACCTTCCTTGAGAGGAAATGCGCTGAACCTTACTGGACCTTACAGCCTTTTGCAGATTGCCCTTAAAAGTGTTTTTAGCAGCACATCCACTTGAAATTCCTGCTAAGAGTGACAACAGCAGCATCTCCAATAACTTTTGCCTGTGCTTAGCCTGCAGGATCCATTGAGAAATGGATCTGCAGGGTGCTTGTCTGATGAAAGTGTTGGTCACAGCCCATAACTGTACAGCAACTGCTCAAACAAGCGGCTTTGATCCAGTCAAGCATCACCAATTGTACCTTCCCAGTTCCTCCTCATGGCCCTCCTGGGCAGCAGAGTTTTAATTTTGATATCCTCCCCTTGCAAGGACAACCTGCACTCTTCAGATGAGGTCTCCAGCTGGTGTGGAGGTCACCAGTGAGAAGCTGTGTACCCACATCAGGGCAGTGTGAGGGCAGTTAGGCTGTTCTCAGGGACTGTGTGTGAACAGGAGCCTCTTTTGTCTCCTGCGGCTGACTCAGATGAAGCTTCAGTCCCTCTTCGCAAGACACCAGGCTTCATTATCAGAGGCTTTGCAGAAGTCAAACAGTCAAATAAACAAGTTTAAGCATGCTAGGCTGCTGATTTTCCTAATCTCAGCAACAAAGACCTTATTTGCCTTCTGCTCTTCAGAGAAATACCTTTCCTTCTGTGCTGTGTCGCTTTCACAACCACATGTGCTCAGGCAATAAATACCCAACAGTGAAACCAAGCTTTGATTTCTTACAGAGAAACCCCTCAAATGTTGTGCCCAAAGGACCCTCCAGCTTGTGAGACACCAAGCACCCAATGGGAACATTTAGGGACAGCATCTGTTTTCTGCTCCACTGGCACAACTCTGAATGAACTCTCTTGGTTCTGTCAAGTTGTGCAGAGATGAGAGCAAAGTTGTCTTTGTATTTCTGCTGGAGATGATCTGGCAGAACGAGGGTTACATTGTCCTCCCGGATGCACACAATGAATTAATGTGGTTGCATCTTTGTAAGGGAGAAGACAGTTGGGCCCGTGTTGAGCAGTGGTAATGAATTAAATTGAATTAAATAGTATTAGAGGTATGCTAGTTTCTATATAAAGTACTACAATTAATTAGCCCAGGATGTCTGTTAAATATTATATGAGGCTACCAATGAGTCTCCTGCCTCCAGGCCCCTGAGGGCCAGCAGGAAGCAAGGGAGATGGCATTTGTGGGTCTTCTCCCATGAGAACCTCCTGGTAGCTCTGAAGAAAACCATGAACTCCACAAGCAGGCTTAAACTCTACCCCTTTTATTACTTAGTGTCATGAAATTTCACCAAGTTTGATGAAATGTTAAGAAGCTGTGCTGCGGCTCGCACCAAAGCCCAGGAAAACCTAGCTCATTTCTCCACAGCTGCTCCATTTCTCCATCTGCCTGGGAACAGCACTGCCTCCAATTAGAAATAGTTTAGTTCTTTTCAGATGTCCTCACCTCACTCCTAACCTACACCACTTACTGCCATTAAGAGTATTAGGAACAAAGCCCAACCCTGCTTCTTAAGCCACCTCCTGATGGAGCACCTAATTTAACTGATACTTTTAAACAGAGCTATAACACTTACTCTTCCGCATGGCAAAACACTTCCAGCATTGTCAGTAGCAGCTGTACATGGATATCATGTCTTATTATTCAGCCCCTGCTGTCTCTCTCTGAAAACATCTATTGGTCTCAACAGCAGCCGCCAACTCGGTCCAAGCTGACAGATGAAGGATGACTTTTGTTTTCATTCCCCTTGTGCTCTGAAATTTTCATTTCAAAATGAAATATTGAATTGGCCCTGACAAGAACCAGGTGTTAATTCTGATCAGACAGTTACTTCATTACTACTCGTATTACTCATCCTGCTCTGCTGTTTTTTCCTCCCCCAGAGTAGCTCAAATCAGCATTTTCATGCTCCCAAAACTGCGGCTCGTTTGCACAAGACTAGAAATTTGATTTTGTTGACAAGGTGATTTGTAATTTTAAGGAGTTAGTTCCCAAGAAGCCAAGAACAGTCATGGCAGTTTGGGACAGGTCCAACTACAAAAACTCTCGCTGCACTAAAGGACTTGATGAACTGATGGGTCTTTTCCAACCTGGTGATTCTATGATACATTTCTGGACACCCTGGGAGTTTGGATTTGCAAGTTACAGCAACAGCTGGGAATGGAAAGAAAGAAGGAAGGAAAAGAAAGATGTGAAAAGGTGTGGGACTTGTTCTGAACACAGATGGGCTCATACAGGGTCCAGGCTGGGACAATTCCCCTCCGGTATTTGTGGTCCTTCTCAGAGATGCGGTGGCTTTAGTGAGATTGGTGGGAATGGTTGGACTTGATGATCTGGTGGGTCTCTTCCAACCTAGTTATTCTATGATTCTATGATTCCAGGATTCTATACTCTCAGCATACACTGCTTTGAAAGTAGAGATGGTAGTGCTCTTCCTAACTTTCTGAAAGCTGGTTCACAGGGCATTGCTTAGCGTTGTTGAGATCTATCCTTGTCGTCATCATATTTTGATAGGAACAGTTGGACTCGATGATCCGGTGGGTCTCTTCCAACCTGGTTGTTCTATGATTCTATGATCATCTTTATCCAACATTAAACTTGCTCAATTAAGTCCCTTACAAGGAAAAGACTTTCCACCAGCAGGAGTGGTTTTGACGCCTGGCTGAGCAGCAGGATGAAGGGCACCCAACAACTGATTTCATGATGTCCCATCCAGGTTTGGGTTACTGTGCTGTTTTTCTGTCCTAGAAGCTCCCCAAGTTTGACATAAAGTTGACATTGTTTTTATTTTTAAAAGAGAAATATATATCAAAGAATAGCATTTCACTGGAAAGGCATCTGGAGTTGGAAATGCTCCCCTGGCATTTTCCATGTCCTATTCTCTGATGCTACATGTAAAAAATTCATGTTGGAGGTTGGTTTTCCCATTCATGCCACAGCTCAGTGATCTGGCAAAGTAGGAACACAAAGGCTCCTCCGGAGTTTTCATCCTCAGCTTCTCAGGGATCTCTTTTCTCTGCTGCACCTCCCCTACCCAGTAACTTGAGAGGGGATCTCAAAAAAGGGAATTTTCTAAACTGAATAAACATTTCCTGCGATAAAAGGTAGAAGAAAAAGAAATAAAACAAAGGGATGGGCATCACAGTGATAGATACTTGTATGAATGCCAGAGCACTTTTGACCCTCAGCAGTAAAACATGAACACAAAGAGGTTTTTTAATCTTCTCTTTCTTTAAAGTTTGCTTCACAGAGAAGTTGGCTCCACGGGGCAGAAATAACCAATGGAAAAGATACAACTACTGCACAGCAATAACAGCATCTCTCCAGGAGGTTTGGAGCTTGCACTGCCTCCAGCACAACCTCACTGCCTCCTAGATGAGCAAACTCCTCCATGTGGAAATGCAAAGACACGCACACATCAAAGAGAAGGTGACAAGAAAGCTCTCGTTTCCTCATTAAAAGTTACCATTGCTGACATGTTTTCTGATTTCCATAACTCTTGATTTTGGGACACAGCTGTCCTCTCTGTATAATTGTAATGATGTGTATCTAAACCTGTTCCAAAGTGATAATTCCTCTGTGGGACAGCAGAATGAGGCTGATCAACACAAAGGGGATGTTACTTCTGTCTCTGTGGATTATGAATAGCCCCCTTGTCGTTAGCACCTAATTTGCCGAGGTTTTTTTATTCATTCCAGGAGAAACATGAGGTCCCATCTTCTCCCTTCATGAAGAGATGAGAGCAGCACCCAGACGGGCACACACTTGTGTCCCAGAACAGTAGAGCTTGTCCAAAGCAGGATGCTTTGCCCACACATCTGTTCCTCGTGATGGAGATGCTTGTCCTGATGTCAAAGCACTGTATGAATCCCTGAGCTGGAGCCAAGTGCACCAGTGCAAGCACTGAATGATAGATGTGCCTGGAGTAGAGGGGCAGCAAATTCTTGAACCTTATCAGCCATCTGCTGTCTCATGGAGTATTTGCACGTAGAGTTTGGCTCCGACCATCTCGGTAGGTTTTGACTGAGATGTGTTTGAAAGCGAGTTCAGGCCACGTGTTTGCCGATACACACCACAGAGAGACAGCGTGTGTCTAAGTACAAGTTTGTTTTTGTTTTAATGACTCAAGTATGATTATCACCTTGTCATTTGTAGAAGATTGCGGTCTCTGAAGGTGGGAGATGCTGCCGGTTATGTAGCAATACTTAATCAACCAGCTAAAAAGGAACATTGTCATCACTCCAAGTTTATTGTATAGAAGAACTACTTGTGGACCAAGACGGTGTCATCTTTAAGAAACTCTTCAATGTACTCTTCAGAGCTAAAAAGACATTTAATGGAATAAAACTTAAGTGGATCAGATAAAAATAACAAAGCAAGCCAACAACATTTTCTCATCACAGACGTATTGGCACGCTTCCCAGAGTGGAGAGCAAGCCAACTCCTTGCATCTGGATTTCTTGCTCCATTACAAAGATCAGGAGCATCCAACAATACCTAAGAACCTCAACAGGCATCTAACAAAATCTCAGCACCTCTGCAGTACTCCTAAGGAGCTGGAGACAGGTTCTGTAGCGTGGTTCTCTACATCCAGTCTTTTAGCATATGCCATCTTGAGCTTTTCATGAACTGCGAATAAATGCATGAGGTAACCAGTGATAGTGGTCCAAGACAAACCAGATGCATGTACAATGGGCTCTGATTTGACAGGGGCTACAGCACACATCTTGTAGCTCGAGGAATCCCTCAAGAGTAACAGTGAAAACATCTTGAATTGTGTGTTTGATAAAACTGTTGTATTTTTCTAATATAAGAATCGTGGGAATTTAATAAAGCTACAGGATGCTAAACCTTAGAAAGGAGAATTAAACCCGCTGTGTAGGAGAAGGTGCCCCAGTGGGAAGAGCAGATCCCAGCACTGTGTATTTGGCAATTGGCACAATCAGTCTGCACAGTAACTTTATTTATTTGCATAAGAGTTTTTGGAGAACTTCTCTGCACCTCCTCTATCCAGCTTGTCAATCTATGTGGAATACTGTGTGCCACAGGAGAAAACATGGTACTGAACAGAGGAAATATATCTGTGCAAAGGAAACTCCAGATTGGTCCCTCTGGGATGCCCAAACTAAAATAAGAAACAACGGAATCAGTAGCAAGAGACACTAAGCCGCATGCATCGAAAGCATGTACGGAACATCCCGTGGGTTGGACCGATGGCTGTTTCCCCACAGTAACCAGAACCAAGCAGAGAGGCAAAGGCAGCAGCAGCTGCTGACCCTCAGGCACCGTGCCAGTCCACAGGCTTCACAGTGCCCAAAATCTAGGAGAGGGCCAATGGCTAAATTAAATCCAGAGCTCGAGTTCCCTGAACACCAGGAGGCTGCAGAAGCTATTTGTCTCTCAGCCTGAAAGCTTCACATCATAGAGAAACTCCCCAGAACAGCCACCTCATGAGAGTTATTGACTTCTTACTCACTGTCTGCTTGGATGTAAAACAACTTTCAAGCGCAGACTTCTCTTCCAGTACAAAACATCCTTAAAAAAGCTACAAATTACCCTTGCCTCTTTTTAAAAGATATTGAAGGTGTACAGAATTCATGTTCAAGTAAATGCTTCTGAAAAATATAGAAGAATAATATAGCTCTGCCCCTCCAGAATGGTCCCATCTTGGCTCCTGTCTCTACACAAGGATTAAGCTCTGAGGCTCTGGAGAACTCCTAGCCCAGAAGAGGACCCCATGACCTAAGAGTAGGGTGATCAATACACCCTATATGAACAATACATAAGCACTTATGAACACATGGCATATCTACACATGGCATATGCACTGCGTAAGCCTGGTCAAAACACTCGCTATCTTACCATCTGCTTGCATGTCTGTGTGTGAATCTGTTTCAACTACCCCTTCTAGTTTGGGAGATTTCCTTTCTTTTATTACCAAGATAGCACGTTTCCTGAAATACGTTAGAAATACATTTATCCATCTGCCGGAGCAAGAGAGAAACATCACAACCAGGAAAACTACAGTCTACTCAGCTCTGTCATTTCTTATTTATCTAAAGCTCCTGGCAAATTACTCTGGATAAACATTAATTGAGATTCGTCTAGGTTATATTTTGCAAATCACTTTATAAATTACCTTAGGTACAAGGTACGGTTTCTGCTTTCTGTCTGGATGGTGAAAACTCTGAATAATGAATGACAACTCACAAACAGCAAACAGCTCCCAGTGACAGTGCTGCAACATGCACACAATAATTTGGCATTTGTAAACATTTCAATGAATACTAATGATCCTCTGAATAGCTGGAGATTACAAACAACACCAGATCACAAACAGTCACAAAATGAATGTGGTCTGTGCGTTCATTAAACAAAGGGGAGGGGGCTAACAGCACCCTTTCTCCATCACTAAATGCACCAAATTCCGGTCCTCTCCGCTGCAACTCACTGCAGCTGCAGCTCACCACCCCGGGGGAACGTGGTCGGGTGTGTGGTTAAGTCTGATCTTCCTCAAGGCAGCTGAAGACACGCATGATTCTGTGACATTCCTCAAAGCCTCACATGGTCCCACCGACCAGGAGATTTTTCACCCATGCAGCATCCTCTGCTCTCCCACCCACAGCTCCCACAAGCTCACAGTGACATCCTCCGTCGGGATGTGGCACTGGAGTGGCTTAGGGGACACTTGGCTGCCTGAGGAAGGGGACACACCAACTGCCTGCTCACCTGTGCTATCCCTGCGCAGCACCTGGAAAAAGGCAGCCTGGATCTAAAAGCAGAGCCAGCATGTTGTCTCCGTGCTGGGCAGGTTAAGGGACGGGATGAGGCTGCTCCTTCCTGGACCAGTGCCACCAAAGGCAACTCCTGCAGGAGCACTTGAGGGCTCTCTGCTTGTGTTGTGCTGAAAAGTGCTCTCATGTCCTGGATCTCCTGGCTGCAAATTATTGATCGTAATTTAAAAGAGCCCTTTCAGCCTCCTCCCAGGAGGATTAGCATCTGCTATCAAGACAGTGGCCGTGGTGGTAGGTTTGAAGAGGAATTTTGTGAGGCTATAATGGTTCCTGATGTGAAAATAGCTTTTGGAGTACTCACAAGGCAGTAAACCCACTGGGCATTAACTTCATGCGTGTTTCTGAATTGTCAGAATTTCCTTGATTTGTTTTATTTTGATCTCTGTTCTTCGAGGACTTAGAGAACTCACTTACCCAGAAAGAAAGATGCTTGTCCAGGGTGTCCAGCTGGTATCCTTCTCTGGTTTCCAGTGCTGTTGCTCTGCACAGCCCCCACGCTGTTCTCAAGGGGTGGCGATTGCAGTGAGCTGATCCTACCCTGGTGACAAGGCACCCGTGAAGATGATTCCACTCCTGCGTTATCACCAACTGAAAAAAAAGTATTCAAACAGAAGTTATTCTCTTTAGCTACGAAAAACTAAACAAGTGGATGGAGGAGGGAGCATTCATCATTCCCTTGGAGCTGGGGACTGTGGGCAAAGTCTCTTTGGTTTGAAAAGTGAGTGGTGTGGCCACTTTGGAGATTTGCCTGCTCCCAGGAAGCTTTACCTGTTGCCAGTGAGAGACACAGTCACAGAATCATAGAACAACCAGGTTGGAAGGGACCCATCGGATCTTCTAGTCCAATCATTCCTATCAAATCAAATCAAACCAAATTCCTATCAAATCCTATCAGTCAAGGGAATCACCTTCTTTCCTCCACCTGCCCAGAGACCCAGGCTTAACTGACTGCTAATTAAAAGACAAGTTAAGTCTCAACCTCCACTCCTCACTGAGGCAGGGACCATAAGCACTGCCAGTTCCCCTTATCTTGGGGGCACCTTTCTGTGGGGAATGCAGGGATACTCTAGGAGGATTCAAGGATGTTCCCTGGTTGAGGTGCGAAGGAGGAATATAGAGGTGCTCTGGGGACAAAGCGGTGAGAAGGGGGAATGTTTGGATGCTCAGGGCGGTTCAGGGATGCTCTAAGGGATCCAGGGTCGCTCTGGATGGATGTAGGGATGCTCTGAGGGGCTCGGGGTTGCTCCCGATGGATGCAGAGATATGCTGGGGGAATGCAGGGATAATCTGGAGGGAGATGGTTGGACTCGATGATCTGATGGGTCTCTTCCAACCTGGTTGTTCTATGATTCTATGATTCTATGAGATGCAGGAATGCCCTGAGTGGGGGATGTTTGGGGGGGTGTGTGTGACCGCTCTAGGGGGATACAGGGATGCTCTGAAGGGGATGCAGGGATGCTCTGAGGGGGGATGTGGGGATGCAGGGATGCTATGGCGGGGGATGCAGGGATGCTCTGAGGGGGATGCGGGGATGCTTTGGAGGGGAATGAAGGGATGCTCTGAGGGGGATGCGGGGATGCTCTGGGGAGACTAGAGGGATGCTCGAGGGGATCGGCTGCCGCTCCGGGCAGGCTCGCGGCTGGAGTGTCGGTGCGGCCGGGCGCAGGGCAGCCCCCGGGAGGGGCGGGGAGGCGGGGCGGCCGGGGAGGGGCGGCGGCAGAAGGCGGCTCGGGCCATGGAGAGCGCGGGGGCGCCGAACGGCTCCGCGGGCGCCGGGCGGTTCGCGGCGGCGGGGACGGCGGCGCTGGGCGCGCTCATGGCTCTGCTCATCGCCGTCACCGTGGCCGGCAACGCGCTGGTGATGCTGGCCTTCGTGGTGGACTCCAGCCTGCGCACCCAGAACAACTTCTTCCTCCTCAACCTGGCCATCTCGGATTTCCTAGTAGGTAAAGTGCCGCCCCCGGCGCTCCCCGGCCCGGCGGAGACTCGGGCAGCGCGCGCTCGCCAGGGGATGCTCCGGGACCCGCAGCCGTACCCGCGATCTGTCCCCTCCCCATCCCTGCACCGGGACCCCGCCACCTGCCCCGCTCCTCTACCGCTCCTGCCTCTCTACCCCCTTGGACTAGAAGATCCGATGGGTCCCTTCCAACCTGGTTGTTCTATGATTCTATGATTCCCATCCCCGTCCCTGTCCCGCTACCCTTGGCATCCACCCCGCTCCTGCCCTCGCTCACCCGTCCATCTCCCCCACGACATCCCCACAGCCCTCCCGTCCCGGTACCCTCGGGATCTGCCCCGCTCCTGCCTCTCTATCCCCTCCCCATCCTCATCCCCGTCCCGGTACCCCGAGATCTGCCCCGCTCCATCCCTTCTGTCCCCTCCGACATCCCCGCACCTGGAACCCCAAAACTGCTCCACTCCTGCCCCCCTCCGGCAGCCACAGGGTCTCCTCCGACATCCCCGCTCTGGTACCCCAGGATCCACCCTGCTCCATCCCCTGCTCCATCCCCGCTCTGGTACCCCAGGATCCCCCCTGCTCCATCCCCTCTGACATCTCCGCTCTGGTACCCCAGGATCCACCCTGCTCCATCCCCTCTGACATCCCCGCTCTGGTACCCCAGGATCCACCCTGCTCCATCCCCGCTCTGGTACCCCAGGATCCACCCTGCTCCATCCCCGCTCTGGTACCCCAGGATCCACCCTGCTCCATCCCCTCTAACATCTCCACTCTGGTACCCCAGGATCCACCCTGCTCCATCCCCTGCTCCATCCCTGCTCTGGTACCCCAGGATCCACCCTGCTCCATCCCCTGCTCCATCCCCTCTGACATCTCCGCTCTGGTACCTCAGGATCCACCCTGCTCCATCCCCGCACCAGTAGCCCGGGATCCACCTTGCTCTTGCCCCTCTGCCCCCTCTGTCTCTTCCTCATCCCTGTACCCCCTAAGCTGCTCTGCCTCTGTTCCCCACTGCCCTCCAGCAGCCGCGGGGTCCCCTCTGACATCCCCGCACCGGTACCCCACTCCTGCCCCTCTGTCCCCTCTCTCCCTTCCCCATTCCCACACCCGATGGAAACGGAGCCCTCCGGTTGCAGGTGCCTTCTGCATCCCCTTGTACGTGCCCTACGTGCTCACGGGGAGATGGATCTTCGGGAGAAGCCTCTGCAAACTCTGGCTGGTAGTTGATTACCTGCTCTGCACCTCCTCGGTCTTCAACATCGTGCTGATTAGCTATGACAGATTCATGTCAGTGACAAGAGCGGTGAGTCCTGTCGTGGAGGCTGAGAGAGGAATGTGAGTCCTGTCGTGGAGGCTGAGAGAGGAGTAACTCTCCTGCTTTATCCTGCAGATTCTCTGCAATAATTAAAAGCTCTTTGAATCTTCCAGAAATTATTAATCTTCCAGCCTGGTGATGGAAAGCAATAATTACCCACAAATACATAGTTCAGCTGTCATTTTGGATTAGCATTTCTGACATAATTAAATCATTTAAGGTTCAGACCCCATTGTGCAGGTGTTCCCTTCCCAGATGACAGGACAGTAGTGTACGAGTGAGTCAGTGAGGTAAGCAGACCTATTACTAACTTCCAGGGGCTTATTATCTCCAGGACAAACAAGTGGATTGCAGACAGACTCCCAGCTTCTCCCTGGCTACCAAGGCAGTAGATTGAGTACTAGCTTTGCCAAGGCACTGCCCGGAGCTCCCTGGGTACACGGTGAGGTGAAAACACTCAGCTGTTCACAGAAGAGAACAAGCAGTTTGCAGGTAGAGCCGATCCATCGCTGTTTGCTTGTTCCCTGACTCCAGAGACAAGGTGGAGTAGCTGCAAGGCTCAGAGAGAGAGGTAGACGCCTGCCTAGCCCAGGAGTTTGAGGCATGTCTCTCCCTGGGAGCTGCAGAAAGGAGCTGGGGACAAGGCAGACAAGTGGTGGGGTGCGACCCAGTCAATACTTTTCCACCCAGCAAAAGCTACATCTGGTCTTGGAGCTGCAAGACGAAGGCTCTAAGTCTTCCCTGCAGGAGTGTGATTTATCTCGCAATTGCTCCTGTTGCTCATGGAATATGAATTTGTTCGACTGCTAGGATATTGCCTAGCAACTTTATCAGGGACACTGACGGCTCATTTGGGAAGAGCCTCAGCCAGTTGGGGTGCGTGGCTGTACTTTAAAGAGAGGTTTCCCCGTTGCAGGTCGCCTACAGAGCCCAGCAAGGCAACACCAAGCGAGCGGTGCTGAAGATGGTGATGGTGTGGGTGTTAGCGTTCCTGCTTTACGGACCTGCCATTATCAGCTGGGAGTACATATCAGGCCAGAGCATCATACCCAGTGGGGAATGCTATGCTGAATTTTTCTACAACTGGTATTTTCTCATGACAGCCTCTACGCTGGAGTTTTTCACCCCTTTCATCAGCGTAATGTTTTTCAACCTGAGCATTTACCTTAACATCCAGAAGCGTACCAAAATCCGCCTGGATATTTTCCATGAAGTACACGGCCAGACCTTCACTGAAGAGATGGAAATAAGCCCAGAAGCAAAGCTTTGTTTGAAATGCTGTAAGTGGGAGCAGAAGCAGCCAGCTGAAACCCTCGACCCCTCTAGGAGCAAAGCTCAAGCAGCAGCTTCCTCTACCAGCCAGGATGCCAAAGACCTGCTGTCAACAAGCTCTGAGAGCTCTGGGAAACCCAAGTATTGCAACAAAAAGAGCTGTAAAAATATACCATCCGCTCTGTCCTTAGAGAAACGGATGAAGATTGTGTCCCAGAGCATGACTCAACGCTTCAGGCTGTCTAGAGACAAGAAAGTGGCTAAATCACTGGCAATTATCGTTGGCATTTTTGGGATTTGCTGGGCACCATACACTCTCCTGATGATCATCCGCGCTGGCTGCCATGGCCACTGCATCTCTGACTACTGGTATGAGACTTCCTTTTGGCTGCTGTGGATCAACTCGGCTGTCAACCCTGTCCTATACCCTCTCTGCCACAACAGCTTCAGAAGAGCTTTTATTAAACTCCTCTGCCCCAAGAAGCTAAAGGTTCAACCTCACGATCCCCTTCAGAACTGCTGGAAGTGAAGCCAGCCCTGTGTGCGGTTGAGAAGAGCCTTGGTTTAATACACCTGGGTTATGGATAAGTCCTTGGAAAAGACTGGGAACACTTGTCTCGGGTATGTGAGGAAGGCATCAGCAAGACCACTATTCATCCATTCTCATCCATCAACAACAAAAATCACCAGGAACAGAAGGGTAAGGGTTTTTTTGACATTAACCACAGTCAGGGACATCTGCGTCCTCCGCTTGCAGGTGCCACAGAAGAGCTTTGCTGCCACCTAGTCAGCCAGAGTGGCACCAGCATTTTCCTAAAATGAGTTAAAATAAAAACTGAAGAATAAAAGTGAAGAAAATAAATACCTAACTTAAACCCATCGGACTAAACTACAGTTTACTGCTTGCAAACCTGACTTTTCTCATAAATGTAAGGATTTTTTCCTTGTGCTTAAGATGTTACAGGTATGTGATGATACAAAAAGAAAAGAACAAACCTCAGAAGGAAAACACTTCATTTATCATTACTGCTACAGTAGCTACAGCTGCAGTCTAGATGCCCATTGACTGTGATGCAAAAGATGCCCCTTTCACTCCCCAAAGAGGGGCAAATCTCCACCCTAAGGAGTTTACAGGCAGACTCAGAGGCGCTGAGCAACCTGAATCCCCAATTCCTGCTTCAAAACCGATGTGGTTTCCTTTGCATCCAGCCATGCACTGAGCAGTGCTCCCACAGCCCACGGCAGCACTTCCCTCCTGCCCGGAGCTGGGCAGCGGGACCCAGCCTGGTCCCTGTCCCCGCAGGATGTGGGAGCCCTGGCAGAACCAAAGAGGGATGCTGGCCCTGTGGGGACGGTGCCAGCTGGATATCAGCTTCTCCACAACATCCCTCACAATGACCCAAAGGTATTTTAAGATCTCTTCTGCAGGATCTTAAAAATACTCGTTTGGCAATGGCCTAAAGAATGACAAGCACTGGAATAAGTGAGCCTCGTGCTCTATTTTTCAGTTAGTTTCAGACTTCTTACATTTAGCAAGATCCAGAACTCTTGCATGCTTCCTTTCAAAATACATAATTTGAATGGAGACCTAGGACGAGCTGATCCAGGCAACATAAGCATCTATTTATTTATCAAGCAGTTGACCGATTCCACTGATAGAGCACCAGATTCAAGAGATTCGGGCTCTGTCCTCAACCGTAATG
Source organism: Coccyzus lansbergi (assembly GCA_033558105.1). Lineage (NCBI taxonomy): Eukaryota > Metazoa > Chordata > Aves > Cuculiformes > Coccyzidae > Coccyzus > Coccyzus lansbergi. Next base: position 29,707 of record JAUMJK010001003.1, read on the forward strand.
TGAGATCTTGGGTATTTGATCTCTGCTTCCCATCTTGTGCTACATCACATTTGCCTGTTCAGGCTGCAACCTCTTTGGGAACAGAGGTGGAACACTTCAACTCCCCATCTCTGTTGGCACTGCTCGGTGATATAGTAATACAAATATGTAATTAGTTGCCATGGCAAATGCTCATATTTAACAGTATTGTACATGGAAGCTCAAGATCATAAGTCTGAAAATTGCAGTAACAAATAGAAACCCAAATGCTGCAAAGTAGAGCCCAAAAAGCTTCTGATGTTGTGACTGCCAATGACATGTAGCTGTTGCAAGCAACCTGCTGCTAGGAAAAAAAAAAAAGAAAACGCTATCCAACTTTATTCTAGTGACATTTGTTGAGTAGATCAATATTGACATCCAAAGTCAGGTTTTAAATTATGTCTTGTTTAGTGTAAATATTATTGTCTTGTGACATGGTCAGTCAGACCATTGTGTATGGGTTCAGACACCCTTTGAAGTACGTGTACTAAGAATTGACAGTATGTACTGTTGAGCCTGCTTGTACTTTTCCTTGTGTCTGCTACCTGCTGAAAACCCCAATAAAGTATTTTTATATGAAGCTTGAATGAAACTTTATATGAAAGTTTTATGATAAACAAGTCTTGCTGGAAATGATAAAACCCACCAGAAAGCAAAAATTCTATGGATTTGTCTGAAGAATCATTTAAAGCCTGTACATTTTGCAAAAAAAAAGCAGCTCCTGAAACAGATTAATTTCTCTTACCTCTGAATCACAGCACACTAAGGGTGAGGTGAGTGCACCACGCTTAGTTCTTTCCAACTCAGGTTCTTTTCCGGAACACCTCACATGGAACTTATGTCCAGGGAGAGCTTAGCGCAGTTTCCAGGACTGAAAGGAAAGCTGGGGAGGGGCTCTTGAACAAAGAGTGGAGGGATAGGATGAGGGGCAATGGTTTTAAGCTGAAAGAGGGGAGACTGACATGAGATCTTAGGAAGAAATTGTTTAATATGAGAGTGGGGAGGCACTGGCCCAGGTTGCCCAGGGAAGTCGTGGCTGCCCCATCTCTGGACGAGACGTGTTCAGGGCCAGGTTGGATGGGGCTCTGAGCAACCTGATCCAGTGGGAGGTGTCCCTGCCCATGGCAGGGGTTGGAACTGGATGGGCTTTAAGGTCCTTTCTGACTCAAACCGTTCCATGATTCTATGATTCTGTTTCTGGAGAGGCATCCAGCTTACGTGGGGAGCATCAGTAAACAGAGTTCTGCAGCTGTAAGTCCTGCCTAGGAGTTTTTTAAAGAAACAGGCTAAGTGACTTGCTACAAAACCTGTGCAGAGGTAGTGCCAGTTCCCTTCTTTTAACACAAATCGCACTCCGCTAACTCGAAGATGTAAAGGCTGCTATACGAGGTCTGTGGTCTTTTCATGGAGCAGAGTCTGCATATCAATAAACTGTCAGAGAACATTTTTCAGCACAGCTCCTTTCTTTTTGGCTCTGTAATACTTCCTCGCTAATCACCAATAATGAGAGATCTCCACAAAGACAGAGGAACTTTGCTCCCACAGCCTCTCTTCAGCGCTCTTCCTCAATTACCGTTCCTTATTTGTTCTCTCCAACCTGCAGTTATATAAATTGCTCCATTGTTCCAGAGACATTTCTGAAGCTTCATTAGCTCAAGTAGGAGGCTAGAGAAGAAGAGTGAACGCAAGAAGGAGCTTTTGTTGAAAAGCACCTGTCTGGGATAATTAATGAGATTTGCCGAGATGGATGGGCTTTGAAATCGGGAAGATGTGATTATATTTTTATTTGAAAGAATGCTAACGGTTTCCCTTCCATGTTTGTAAATGAAAGTTCATTTTCATAGCAGAAATAGGATGGGAAGAGTAGGTTTGTATCCTTTTTAGAAAGAAGTTTAACAATAATGATTTCTATGAGGGAGGATTCATTTTTCATAACCTTGTCTCCATGCAGTGACACCAGGACAACTTTGCAGTACAAACCTAGTCTGGAAAGAGGCCTCTGCTCTACATTCTGCAAACAGGTGGGACACAAGAAGGAGTAATTATCATCTTCACTCCTGATGCGGGAATTGCAGGCCAGAATAAAACCACTTTGCTAGGTACTCCGGATGAGTTAGTAATCTCTCGATTACTAACACCACAAACCCAGCCTCTCTCTTGCAAGATTATACAGATGCCCTTCTGCACAGCAGGGAATTTGAGCCATAAGTGTATTCCCTTAGCCATGACTTAAATTCCTTACCTACCATTGCACAACATACTTTTTTGCCAATAGAGTTGTATTTGTGGGATTAAGGAATCACAGGACTTAGAAAAGCAACTAGGAATTCTGCAGGGTAGAAGGTATTATCTACAACCCAGTTCCATTATTTCGTTGAGATAAAAACTGATTATTCTCCTTCACTTTAACAAATCCGACTGCAACTTGGGAGAGAAAGACTTTTACATACCTTGAAGGCAAGAAAACCCAGGTTTATCCCTAAACCTCCTGTTGTGAGCTCAGGAATGCTGATGGCTCATTAAATCAGCAGTGGTTTTATTCCTGTAGTCCCGAATGCATGAGCATCACTTATTACCAGGTATTTACAGGCCCTACATTTTTACTCCGTAATTTATGAGCTGCTTGCATGGTCTGAGTACAAAAGAGAACTAATATTTAATCCAATTACCAAACATTATAGGTAGAGCTATGCATGCACTTCCGTAGGGGTAGAACAAGGCTATTATTTTTCCATTTGTAAAATTCTATAACCTGAAATTATTTTTTAAATTACTCAGATGTACCAAGCAGGACTTTTTGTTGTGTTGTAAAGGCTTTTCTTATACATCCAATACCTGTCAATAATTCCTAGGCTCCCCTGCCATAATGTACAATGGGTTTTTTTTATATTAAAGATGGAAGGAGAGGGTAGGTAGTTGTGGAGGGTGGGTGAGTACAAACACAAGTGTCCCTGCTGTGCATGCAAATGAACAATCCTGAATAAACAGTTTCTATAGGCAGACTGTGCCCACAACTTGGGCATCTGCTCTTTCAAGCACAAAAAATTCATCTGTGATGCAACACTGACTTTTGAACAAATTTTAACACAATATCCTGGGATTTAGCAGCACAATTACCACTGAAGAAAAACTGATTGCAAAGTAGTTAATCTCATTCAAGATACGTCCGAGCACTCACGAACAACAAGCTCTCTGCTAGAAGGGCAATGACAATTCTGGCAAATCTTTTAGCCACTAAGTAACAGCTCACACACAGCTTTAGTCATTAGAAGCTGTTTATTGAACAACAAACAATAACGGGAGTTGCATATATAATTCCTTGACTATGAGGTTGCATGAACACCCTGCAGTGTCCATGAATCGATGACGGATTGACAAAGGAGAGCAATTACCTGCCATTATGAAAATAATTTACCCTCTAAGAAATACAAATTTAATAGACCATTACAGCTAAAGAACGTTTAATACCTGTGATACAGCTTGTATTCAAAATATAGAGGGATAAAATAATATAATACTTGCATGAAGCCTATGCTAAGCACACTGAGAACCAGGAATCAAGCTGTTACTCAAGAGCTTTCATGCAAGTAGCAAGTAAGAAGATCCTTTGTTGCGGCTGTTACTACTGTTAATCAATATGAAGGTCAGAAAGTAGTCTATAGGGCTACACAGAGAGAAGAATGCAGACATCCAGCTATTTAAAGAGCAAGGGAAAGACCGAACTCAAACATGCATGGATTATTGTCATTGCAAGTATACAGCAACAAGTCAATTAAAACCTCAGCAAAGGAGGAAAGTGCCCAACAACTCCTTTCTGAAGGTCACACTGAGAAGAACTCACACTGACTGAATTATACAGAACAGCTCATCTATTTCAGAAAGATAAAAAGCTGAAATCCCTTAGAAATTCCTCTCAAAAACCCCACATGCTCCTGACCTCTGTTTCAATGCGACACGCTCAAAATTGTTTCTGAGAACACAGGGTTTACAATAAAATCCTTTGTAAAAACAGAAATTCATCCTTCCTCTGTCGCTCTCTGGAGAGGCTGCCCCAGCTGAAGTCCTGAACAGAACACTAAGAACTGGGAAATCAACTGTTTAAGGTCATCATGATCAACTTAATCACCACATAGTCACCTCAGCAATTAATTCACTGAATACCACCGCTGCATCACTTCAGTAGAGTGCCTTCCAACCACAATTTGTAAAGAGGGAAAATTTCTAATCAATATTAATCACCCACAGCCATGGCATGGCAAGTTATCAAATCAGCAGGTAATACAACAGAAGAAATGCCTCCTCTGCACCAAAGCAACACAAACCACGCGCTTGGGTTAGCCTGCACACAACTTCTCTTTGAAGAGGTCATTGTGTGCCAACAAGATCTACCAAACTGCCTTGGAAAAACAGATCTATTAACTCTCAAAGACAAGAACAAGCATAAAATGGTTTCTGAGAAAATGGGAGCAATACCTTTCTTTATTGAAGTGCATTTGTGACCCTCTGCAATGATTTTCTCCATTAATATATCAGCACTCATCTTTACTGGCATGAAAGTGGGAATATAGCACTTTTTTAGCTTGAATATTCACTAAAAGCAAATTTCCAACTGTGCACTCATTCATCAAGCGAGCTGGTTAGTAAAACACATTATCGAGTTTGTTCCAGACTAAATACATTAGGAAATTAACTTCAGTAGCACTAACTTAATTTAGTCTTAATATCCAATTCTAGAACCACTCTGTGTTATCAGATTCATAAGCCCCTTCAGTACATTTAATAAGCATTTAAGAAATCACTATCTTTAGAACACTTAATTAGTGCTAATTTACATTAATTAGCAGCACTAGTTAATAAACTGTACATGCTTCACATGGCAATTTTTGTTATTCATCTACAAATCAAGTTTTATTTACTGCTGAAAATAAAATCACTGAACACCTTCAAAACAAAACCAAAAAAAAAAAAACCTAGGAGCTAAGAAAGAGTCGGTTTCCAGAAGGCTTCAAAATGCAGCACCAAGAAGAAGCAAAATGGATACTGGAGGACTTTGTGGAGCATAGATACGAGGCACCAGCCCAAGCCCCAGCCCAGCCAATTTCAGCAGCTAAAACAGAGCAGTTGGGCTCCCAATTCCCTTCCTCCCACCACCACTCCTGGGGTGAGAAGAGAGGGAAAGGAGAGGAAAAAAAGACTTGCAGGTTGAAAACTAGATGGGTGAGATTTGGACCTCAGCCTCCTATGATTCACTTCCTACCACAAAAAGTTAATATTTCACTCTCAGACACAAGATACCGTCATATTAATTTGTGTAGCATTGTAAAACATACAAAGTTTTCATCCCTCAAAGCCATTTTCCTAATAGCAATAAAACAGGTAATGATGCTGGAACATTTCAGTTTATATTGAAAGAAACGAGTTAGCTTACAGAAATAAAACACATTTTTTACATCTCTAGCTACAGGAGGACCTTGTACAGCCAGCACAGGACTTAACCTGCAGTACAGATGGGCAAGCTGCTGGCACTGATGTTATTAAACGTTACCAATTTTTGTTTTTCCAGGCAGAGCTGCTGTCCCTATAATTGTTTGTTTGAATTACTGTTTTAAACTGCCATTACATGTCTGGTGTGGGGGTGGGAAAACAAAGAAAATAAATGTTTTCTAAAATAACGCAGTGAAAAAAAAAATGTTGATTTAATACGGTGACCTTTTACCAGGTTATTTTTGAAATGTGATAAATGCGTGTACTGTCTGGACAAAGCAAACTAGCTGCCCAAACTCATCTTTCTGATTTGTAACAGAGGAAAACAACAGGAAATGAGCGGCTACAAACCAGTGTGATTTCATGAATAAGATAATCAAATATGGAGACTTCATCTGTAATGTCACAGATGTCTTCTTAACAACCAGTGTTTTGGTAATTACATTGCCTCATGCAAATATTTTTCTTGGTAAGTATTTTCCACTTTCAGTGGAAGATTAATTTATCTAGATTTAGACAGTGAATAGCTAACTTGTATCAAGGGATGATTAGCGTGGGTACAAAGGAAGCGCTGGGTGGGAATTCATGTCTTTGGATACCAGTGATGTTACAATCTCCATGGTAGTTAAGGACGAGGAACCAAATGTCAAGATTCAGATAAGAAATCTTTAGAACTATGACCAAGCTTTTCCATATGCTAAAACTGATCCCAGACCATAGAAGTTTTCTAACACATTAACTTTTATGTACAGACCACCAATTTCTCCAGTTACAGAGACCGAAAGGCACTCACTGGGGATTAGAATAACAAAAGATAATTTGTTCTACAGTTAGTTTTTAGACTTGTTTTTCAATCAGTCTCAACAGCTCTGGATCTAAGTGACTGTCTAAAACAGGCAGTTTAAAACGTGGTTGTCTGATAAAACATTTTCAGCATGTGTGAATAAGCACAAGGGTCTTCATGCTTTAGGTTTTATTTTACCCCATAACCACGAGATAAAATAACAGCATTCGAGTGTACTGCAATGCTGTATTCAGGTTAAAAAAACCCAAACAACCTGGGACTGGATCACCACTGTGACTTCAATTAAAATTAACGGAACGTTACCAGAATAAAATGGATTGTAATAACATTACCAGCCATGCCCATTGTTTCTTACTGCAATTGAGCACACAGATATGAGCTAGTTATTAAACCATAATTATATGGTTTAGTAGTACAGCTAGTCTTTTGTCTTCGGTCATCATTCAGGAAATGCATAGATAATAAATACTTGGTGACAAAACAGCACAGCAATAAGCAAAGAATAGAGCTTAACCAAGGAATGCGCACTTTGAGGAGTCAAAGTGATATTTCATATAAACAAGGGCAGAGGAGGAAAAAAAACAACCCTTGTGGATAAGAAATCAGACGCAGTTAAGGCCTCCTTGGACAATTCTATTTCAATCAGGAAAGAGGAGATGAAAAATTACTCTCAGTGGGAAAATGAAGGACAAACACAATCTCAATATTAAAACAAGGCTGATAAAAATCTCCCTGCCTTTGTCCTACCAGCTATGTCTTATGGCTCAGAAAAATGGGCACATACCACATAATAAATTTCAGAACCGCACAGAGAAAAATCAGGAGTGTAGGCTGAAGGTAGATTTATTCTATTATCAAGAGTTGCAAACCCATCCCTTCTCATTATTGGCACACATACTTAATCTCCCCTCCAAATATTAATAACTTCAGTCTTTCCAGACCTCTAGTGCATGTCAACTCATTCCTGTTTAACAAGGCAGGGAACCTTGTTATCACGGAATAGCACTGGCAACTGCAGTATGGAAGACAAACAGAAGTAAACAAAGCTGTTGTTTAAAGGCCAGGCACACATCAATACTGGGATTAAGTTTAGCACTATCAGGATGAAGTCTTAATTCACACCAACCCCCTTTTCAAAATGGTGATGAAATTCCTTATTGAGGGAAGTAGCCCAAAACCAAGATGTAACAGGAATGACAGGGCTGTGGACCTGCTGAGGAGATGCTGAACTCCACACTCATGCTCGCTGTACGATGTTCTACCTCTCCCACAAAAATTGATACCTCATAACCTGTAAGCAAGACAATAATCTGCAGATTATAGGCTGCAATACCCCCAGAAATAAGAGCTCCCAAAGTAAAGGTAATCTTGCTGCTAGTAAAAATCCATTTTTACACAATGATAAAGCTGAAGCACGTATTCATTGTTAAAAATTTCAGTTGCAGAGTTAACAGTTCCCCCACCATGTTGCCATTCCAGCCCCTCTGCTCACTATTTGTTCCACCTGCCATCCAGGTAATAACTCATTAAAGCTGCAACACACCTGGTCTCATAATTAACCTTGCATTGCAGGCACTGGCCAGTGAGACTAGTTAGCAATATCCTGTGGAAGACAAGGCAGCAAAGAATTTTGTTTGGTGTTCTGTATCCAGTAGCTTGTACAAACACACACAAACTGTGCCAAGGTCCTGCACTAGCATCTCTGGTTTCTATAATTGAGATCAATATTTAAAAACAACAGGTCACGAGTTTCTAAACATGTTCAAGTCACACAGTCCCATTCACTTACCACAAACTCACTTACAATAAAAATCATTGTGAAGAGGCTTAATGCATGCACCTACACAGTGAAAGGCATTGCCCTTGCAAAAAAAGAAACCAAGTGGGTTCTGATGCTCTTGGAAGACTTCTCATTGCACTCGAGCAACTGGTGACCTACCCCTACTTTAAGATCACAACTCTAAGCAAGCATCTTGTCAGAGCAAACCGATGCAGATGTTACAAAGCATCTGCTGCCATGTCTCACTCTCCTGGCCCATGGTGCTCTCCACGTGGTCTCCCCAGTGCTGGAAGTAGGGTGGTGGCAGAGCTCGCTCCCCTCCAAGCACAGTAATGCCACAGAGCTGAACCACTGCGAGCAAGTTCAGCAAGGGTCTCATCGTTACAGCTGTCAAATCAGGTCATTGTAAACACATCCTGATTAATCTTTAAAAGTATTATGTAATCCAGAAAAGTGCTATACAAAACCATCTAATCAAAGCAGATGGCAAAATATAGCATACTTAAACACACTGATTCAATGTTTTAAAGTACTACAATGAGTTCTCAACGCTCATATTTTTAAAGAGTGTGGTTCTTTTTAGTGGTTGTTTGTATACGAACACTATGTTTTCTTTTTCTCTTCAATTGATACCACCCACACTCTGCAAGAACTTACAAAGGGAAAGAGGCTGTCAAATAAATATAAAAAAAAAAAATCCCAGAACTGGCACTAAAATACTGTTGTAAACATGTACTAAAACATGTTTTAAAAAGATGAGTTCTAGAACTGCAAGGTGTTAAACAAAATTATGGCTCTGGCTTCTCTGAGAATATAGAACAGACTGGACTTCAACTCACATTAAAATAAGTCTTATTGTCAGAATGAGAAATAAACTCCCCCCATCCCTTTCCACTCGTCAACTTGAAAATGAAGAACATCAAAGGTTTAAGCAGATAAAAGCAAAAGCCAGTTAAAGATGACATGCAGAAGAAAGCCACCAAACCCCCTCAAAAACCTGAACCAAACCAAGCATGCCCACCCCACCCCGAGTCAGAAAAAGCGGGAAGAAATCCAGTAGCACATCGTCCTTCTTTGAAACAATACATCATTCCCTCTTTTATTTCTTCACTCTGCCCCTACAAGTAAAACAAGTTTCCTTTGTAAATACCTTATTTTCAGGAGAACCAGCGGTGACTTGTCAGTTCTGTGCCTCATAATTAGTACAGGACGCAAGAGGATCCTCACGCCAAGACTGAAGGAGCACTGTGGAGAAATGCAACCCAAGCTATGAACTCCACACGGGGCTGAGCAGCACAGTCGCTCCGTGGGTTTGGCACTATCACAGGGACCTCCAGCACAAGGTTACTCCGTTTGTGTATTGACTACAGTAAGTCCAAGCTCCTACAAAGAGTTGTTCCAACACTAAAGCTATTTGGCACTTTTCATCGATAGATGAAGGAGCAGGTGCTTCTGTGCAGCCTCTTTGAACCCTACAAGCATGTGATTAGGAACCTGGTGCTGTCACCTCTGAACAAGGGGCTGAAGTGTTAAGAACAAAGAAACCAATTATGTGATCAATAGAACATTCTGTTAAGCTATCTAGAGACCTGCTGTGCTTTTTGCACATCAGTACACAAATTGCTCTCCACTCCAAGAACTGAGGTTGCACCAGCATGAGGAGGTAAATGGGAAAGCTCCTGTGAGTGCAGAGGCTTTTGAAAGAGCCTCTATCATTCTCAAAGACTGCCAAATACTATAATAAAATACAGAGAGAGCACAGAGTATTTGTTGGTATCAAATGTTCTGCAAAATAGCTGCACTATCTTTTGTGTTCAGGCAATCTCCTCCTGGTTTTATTAAATGCGGCTGAAAAACATGTAGAAATACAAGGAAAACCAGCAGCGAAGCCTAGAAATGCTGCACAAAACAAAACAGAAGGACAGAATTGAGTATTAGCTTCTACCTGCTACAGTTTGGTAAATCCCAGGGATGAAGCAAGTATGAAACAAAACATAAAAGCCACTCTGGGATTTAATATTTAATTTTTTCATGGCTATATTTATACCAACATCACTACTTATGATGCCCACATTACTTTCCACATCTAGACACAGAGAATTAAGAACATTAAATTAGGAGAGGCAGTTACTTCATTTGCCCATATCTTTATTTAATAATTCAGGCATTTGAGTTGACCTTGCATTTATTCAGAACAAAAACCTGCTGCTCTTGAGAATAAGAAAGGGTAGGCACCTTCTTCCTTATACAGGCAAAGTTGGTTCTGATGCATAATGATCATCACAGAGCTGATCTCCACTGATATTGCAGGAGAGCGTGAGCTGAGCTTTAATTTAGAGCTGGAACAAGACTGCCACTTTCCGGCTATAGGCAGTCAGGGAATAAATTAATCACTTATGAAGTGAGAGAAAGCCAGACCTTTAAAGATGCACCGTTCAGAGGCATTAGAGATTAATTTAAACAATGCAAGTAAAGTGACAGAAGCAGAGAGAACTATCACCTTCTCTGTAGCGTACAGAAGGAAGCAGAGGCTACAGCAGATTTTTTTTTCAGACCAAGTAATTCCCACTATTCCTGACACAGCAGAAAACAGTCAATCTTAGTATAAACATAATGAAATCCTTATTTGTAAGCTAACAAAGCTTAACCACTAAGCAGCTGTACCTCCTCTGAGGAAAAAAAACCCAAAACTCAACAGGAGAAAAGTTTTAGAGAAGACGATTGAAAGTGGCTGTGGTGTATAGTTAAACACGGGATCACCTTGTTTTTATTTTTGAATATTTGAGCAGTGAAAATTGAGAAGTCACTTCACTCCATTTTAGGAAGCAATCCAGCATCCTGAATTTCAGTCAGTTCTAGTCCATAGCATTCTCTTCATTTCATAATTAACTACTTAATGCCAAACAAGATCCAGGTTTCCAACTCTGCACCTATTATGACTACAATCCTCCAATTTTGTTGTAAAATACCTGAGATATCTCAAAGGTGAACAAACGAACAAACCTTTCCAATGAAACAGTCCAGCAACAAGCCACACGCTGTGCTCTTTGCATTTAAGAAAATACAACCCAGAACAAAATCCCATAGTTGCAATCTAATCAAATCATGATTTTTTAGCTCCTTCCAGTACAGGCCACAGCAGTTCTAGTTCCTATCATTCGACCAGGCTTTGCCCTCATGCCTGTTCTGTCTTCACGTAAGTGTCATACAGTTCTCTCAAATGTGAAAACAGTTCCTCTAGATTGTCACCTGTCAATGCAGACAAGGCAATGACCCGCTCATCTATCTGCTCTTTAAGGAGTGGCAGATTGATCCTGGACTGAGCAAGGTCAATCTTGTTCCCGATGACAACACAAGGCCTCTCAGACAATCCTTTTTTATATTGTTCCAGTTCATATTTTAAGTCTTGCAGCTGGATCCACGGCTGGGACACAGAGAGATCCACCACATACAACAGAAAGCGGCAGCGTTCAATGTGCCTTAGGAAGGCCATCCCGAGGCCCCTATTTTGATGAGCACCTTTTATTAGGCCAGGAATGTCAGCAACTACAATGAGAGAAATTTCACAGTGAATCCAACACATCCAAGAAAACAAACAAAAAAAGCCCTATCTTTAACTCGCCAGCGCAAATACTTTCAGAATTACATCTCAATGCATCAATATTAAAGCCTACTTCATGTTAAGTTTGGTCAACAATACCTTTTATAAAGACCTAAAATTAGATAATTCCAGTAAAGGCAGAATACAGATTGCTAGTTTGACACTAGGAGCACACGTAAGCAAATCACAGAATCACCAAGTTGGAAGAGACCCATTGGATCACCGAGTCCAACCATTCCCACCAATCTCTAAACCATGTCCCTCAGCACCTCGTCCACCCGTCCCTTAAACACCTCCAGGGAAGGTGAATCAACCACCTCCAGCAGCAGCCTGTTCCAGTGCCAAATGACCCTTTCTGCGAAAAACTTCCTCCTAATCTCCAACCTAAATCTCCCCTGGCAGAGCTTGAGGCCATTCCCACTTGTCCTGTTCCCTGTCACCTGAGAGAAGAGGCCAGCTCCCTCCTCTCTACAACCTCCTTTCAGGTCGTTGTAGAGAGCAATGAGGTCTCCTCTCAGCCTCCTCTTCTCCAGGCTAAACACCCCCCGCTCTCTCTGCCATTCCTCACAGGGCCTGTTCTCCAGCCCCTTCACCAGTTTTGTTGCTCAATGTGAAATGGGCTTTCAGTATTGTTTTGTTTGACAGCCTTTAGAAGTAGCAAGAATTCTATTTCTGCAGCATTTCAAAGAGTAACCCAAGTGACACAAATCGCTACCAAGGTACACGGGATGTACTGCAATTCTTACCTGCCACCTGTTCATAGTCTTGATAGTGGACAATGCCGACATGGGGATTTAGGGTTGTGAATGGGTAGGCAGCCACTGCCGGCTTTGCCCTGGAGATTGCTCTCAAAAGCGATGACTTGCCAGCATTGGGAAAGCCCACCTGGAATACAAACACTTATTACAGCAACAGTTCTAGGTCAATCCCAATAAAAAAAACACATAAGCTTCTGCTCACGTTCTTCTGGTATGAATATAAGAACATTAATTTTGCATACTGAGTTGTGAAAAGCATCCTGGTTTCCCCATATTGTTTTTCCTAAACCCTGTTTTATTTATATGTGTACCTCCTCATAAACATTAAATGGATCACACATAGAAGGATCCCCTTTAACCTTCTTTGTGCTATCTTAACTATTTACTTCATTCAGAGCCAAAAGAGTATATACTATAAGATATTTTTACCTCAAATAACATTATGACACCTTGTCCTGCACTTCCCATTCTACCTGTGTTTTCTAACTGTGATTTATTGTTTTCCCAAATAATTCAGAACTGGCTTTGTCTCTTGATTCAGTAACACAGTTTGGCCTACAAGTAACCAGAATGCCTACAAGTCTGGGATTTTACAGGTCTTCATAGTCTCAACATCAAAGAATTAAACTGAAACTTGGTGCTCTGGGGAGAAGGCAAGAATTTAAACAAACCTCTCCCAGAAATGAAGTTACTCTGGGTTATCCTACAGTGGACACATGATACATAGATGGTCAAAAATCCTCAGACGAAAGCAGATCAGATGCTAAATTTTTCTGTGGCTGTTAATCATGGATCAATTCTGCCACTCTGCTTTTCTACATATAGTTTTGATTTTAGCGAAAGCACAATGACATCAAGTAGCAAGAGAGTGACAGCTCTGCAAATCACTTTGGACACCCTTCTACCAAATAACAGCAAGAAAGCATTGAGTTGCATCTACCCAAGCAAGCAAAAGGCTAACAAAAATGTTATTAAACATTATTTCCTTGGTCTGTCAAGTGTCACTCTGCAATGACAAGGAAGCTGAAAAACTACAATGACACTCACCAATCCTGCATGAGCGGTTGTCTTGAGTTCCAGATGGAGGACCCTTTCCTGACCTGGTTCTCCTGGAGTAAATAACACTGGAGCTCGGTTTTCATTGGAAAGGAAAAAGCGATTACCTTTTCCTCCAGCTCCTCCATAAGCCGCCACATACTCTTCACCATGTTGAGTGAGGTCAGCCACAACTTTCCCATCCTCCTTAACCAAAGTACCTATAGGGACCTTAAAATGAAGAGAGATGCAAGCATTACACTGAAGCTCAAAGTTTGCTGCAGAGCTCTCTTCAGCAGATCCTTTACCAGCTAGTTTCAGATTTGCTGAAAATCGTTCCTCCGCATTTACTTACTTTAACATACACGTAGGCACCATTAGCTCCATAACAGTTTTTTCTTCCTCCTCTCTCTCCATGAGAACCCTGATAGAAGGGGAGGACTGAAGAAAGTGATTTCATTTGCCGGTCAGCTGTAAAGCAAAATTCATGTATCTTAAGCACGTTGTTTTAATTTAGCTGTTATTTAGCTCAAAACAAAGCTTAAAAAGCAAAGACCTCTTATACAGAAATAATAATTTTAACATTTTTGACATTTACACTTACCATTCATTACCACATCAGAGTGTTGTTTTCACTGGGGGGTGCTAAGTGATAATACAACATGAAATGAAACGGACGGAGCAATTCTTACCTTTCAAAATGACGTGACCTCCGTCACCTCCATTTCCACCATCAGGACCTCCAAATATTTTTCTGGGTTCACTATAAAAAGAATGACCTCCTTCTCCTCCTCGTCCTCCAACCACACGCACTTTCCGGTGATCCACAAAATAGCGCGTCTGCAACAAGGATGGGGTTTGTATCCCTTAAGTACAGTTTATCAGAGCCATCTTCCAACAAGATGATTGTTCTGCAGAATTTAGGAACTGCTATTTTCAGTCTTGATAGTTCCACTCAACAGTTAAAAGCAGCTGTAGAATCAGAATGGTTTGAGTTGGAAGGCACCTTAAAGATCATCTAATTCCAACCCCTCGTGCCATGGTAGTCAGAACTGCTGCTATTCACAGACCAACTAAACGCAGCACAGTAAGCATAATAAAAATAAAGGAATAAAAAAATCTCCTTTTTCAAGTATTTTTAAGAATTTCCTTAAAACTGCACACCTGAGGCTACAACAATATAACTGAATGCAGCAGCTCAAAATTGATGTTAAGGGTACTAAGAAGAGGAAAAATATCCTTTTAGTACAATTATACAATGCTGATGGGTAGCTCAAGACATTTACCACACTCTAAACCAAAATCACTCAGCAACTGTTCCCCTTATCATAAAACCAAAATTCTAAAAAAAATTATACACACAAACTTTTTATTTCTTTAAATTGAACTGAAATGGGAAAAAAATAACATAGTGCCTGTGTGGAAGGGACATTGTCACACTGATTAATGCTTTCTATATCAGGTGATGAAATTACAGCAAACTTCAATCTGCTAACAATTAAAGACAAAGAATATAAAGTATTTGCAAACAGCATAAGCAGAAGAAATGTCAAAATAAGCCACAGTCACTCAGGGGGTAAAAAAGATGCAGTGTAAAGAGAATCACAGATCTTGTCCCTATTTCTGTTATTAATTTTTGACTTCTGGCAAGCTAATTATGCTGCACTACATTTCAGCTTTTCTGCCTGCAAAGTAGGGTAGATGATATTCACCAGTCTCCAGGAGCAGGCTGGAATCCTAGAGGGGAAGGTATATTCCTGCCGACAGGAGAAATTGTTTCCATAGGGGGATAGAAAACAAAGCATGACCTTGATTGTGGCAGCATTCAAACTGAGTCAATTACTAAGGGTCTTGATAAGTAGAATGAGCAAAATGGGTAACTTTAACAGCCCAAATGGCCTTCAAAGGACAAAAAGTCTCATTAGTATTATGACACAAAGATAAATATCTAAAAAAAAAAAAACCCTAACTCATGATAATTGAAGTTGTACTGTGACCGGTTTTTTCTTAAAAAGTCTTTTAGAAACGCATTTGGCACCACCACATGGTGAGACAGGAAAGTGGTGGGAAGCGATACGGTGATCACTGGGTTTGAAGATTTTTATACAGATCCATGATTAAAATAAAAAGAACACAAGGAGGTTGTTCCAGGACTCTGCAGGTATTAGATGTTAACACTTGAGTATTAACTCAAACCATTCTATGATTCTATTAGATAATGGGATGTCAACCACAGGGACCTGGACAAGCTGGAGCAGTGGTCCTGTGTGAACCTCATGAGGTTCAACAAGGCCAAGTGCGAGGTCCTGCACCTGGGTCAGGGCAATCCACGGTTTCAATACAGGATGGATGATTGAGAGCAGCCCTACCAAGAAGGATTTGGGGAGCTGGTTGATGAGAAGCTTGACTTGAGCTGGCAATGTGCACTTGCAGCCCATAAGGCCAACTGTCTGCTGGGCTGCATCAAAGCAAGTGGGGCCAGAAGGGAGAGGCAGGAGATTCTGTCCCTCCATTCCTCTCTCTTGAGACCTCATCTGGAGTATTGTGGCCAGTTCCGAAAACCTCAACGTAAGAACAAGACCGAGTTGTTAGAACAGGTAAAGAGTAGGCTACAAGGATGATCAGAGAACTGGAGCAATCTCCCATACAGGGACAGGCTGAGAGAGTTAGCATTGTTCAGCCTGGAGAAGGCTCTGAGGAGACCTTATAGTGACCTTCCAGAACTTGAAGGGGCTACAGGAAAGCTGGGGAGGGACTGTTTACAAAGGCTTATAGGACTTGGAGCAACGGGTATAAACTGGACTGGGCAGATTTAGACTAGACATAAGGAGGAATTACTTCACTATGAGAGCGGTGAGGCACTGGCACAGGTTGCCCAAGGAAGCCATGGCTGCCCCATCCCTGGAGGTGTTTAAGGCCAGGTTGGATGAGGCTTGGAGCCCCTGATCCAGTGGGAGGCGACCCTAACCAGAGCAGGGGAAGTTGGATACAAACCACTGCCTGTTAGAATCACAGAATCACTTGGCTGTTAAGACCTTTAAAATCATTGAGCCCAGCCTCACCTGCCTACCACTAAACCGCCCCTCAGCACCTCATCGTTTAAACCCCTTCAGGGATGGGGACTCAGCCCCCTCCCTGAGCAGCCGGTCAGGCAGCTCAATGCTAAGTAAGGCTTTAAAATCAATGAGAAGCAATGCAATACTTTTCGCTTCAGGGCTACCCGAGGCTTTTTCGGAGCGCCCTGGGCAGACCCAACCCCGCAGGCTGGTGGCCTCGGGGTGTCCGTGAGGACAGGGCACGGGGGGTGCCTTCTCCCTGGCCGGGCTCACCAGTTTCCTCTCCGAAATGACCCTTTTCTGCCTCAGCCGCCTGTTCTTCGCCCCCCTGGCGCAGCTGGTGGAGAAGGGCAGCTGAGGAGGACCCGGGCGGAGGAGAAAGGGACTGGAAAGCCGAGCAGCCGCCGGCAGCGCCCTGACAGCCCAGCCGCCCCGCAGCATGGCGGGAGCGCCCGACGCGCAGCCGCAGCCCCGCCTCTGGGAGCCCTGACAGGCCCCGCCCGGGCCAATGGGAGCCCAGCCCACTCCTCTTAGCCCCGCCCCAGGAGACAGGACCGGCCAATGGGAGCCCAGTTTCGCCCAGCCCAGCCTCGCCTCTGACCAATAGGAGCCCAGCCTAGTCCCGCCCCACTCTGCTGCCGGCCAGTGGGAGCCCAGCATGGCCCCGCCCTTGTGCAGAAAGCGCGGGAAGCGCCTCAGCCCAAGGATTGGCGCTCTCTGGTCTCACAGAGCGGGTGCCGTTACCCAAGGGGACGAAGAGGATGTGCCCTGCGCCTCGTTTGCCTCCTCCGTGTGCTATAAACACCCCAATTCCAGAGACACAGACACTTGGCATCTTCCACAAACACCCCAATGTCTGCCCAGAGATGCAGTGTTTAATATTTGCTGTAAACATCCCCCTCAGGGATGCAGACTTAAGGAAGTCTTAAGGAAGTGATGATCCCAGTGGTTTGTTGGCTCAAGGGTGCAAACGTGATGAAACAAGGACAGGGAGATGAGAGAGGGAGGATTCGTAGGTTTTAAGGATTACCTGAAGGGCTTCCTTATGCTAATAATAGATGTGGGAAGGAAACAAGCAATTTTGTCTTAAAAATAGAACTGTGTAACATAAGGAATATACATATTAGATGTTAACGCTTGAGTGCTAACTCAAACCATCCTATTAGAAGGTCAAGGTCCCTTCAGACCCAAACCATTCTATGATTTCATTAAATTATCTTTAAGATCCCTTCCAACCCAAGCTATGATTCTATTAGATTATCTTTAACATCACCTAAACCATCCCATGGTTCTGTGATTAGATGGTGTAACAGTTGTATGAGCAAGACAGGTTTTTTGAGCCTTGGTCTTCTATCAATAAGCCTTTGCGGTCTGCAGGAGGTGTGCTAGCATTGTGAAGGATCTTCCACCCAGCACCCTGTGCAGAACAAAAGCAATGTTTCCTCTCTAAAAAATATGTTTCCTGTATTTTCTTTTTTAATTATTTCATTTAGCAGTGCAAGTCTGGGTATTCATGTCCCAGCCTGGGGGCTCCTTTGGGTCCATGAGGAAGCAGTGCTGCATTCTCAGGGCTGAGCAGCACAGAAAGGGAGTACAAAGCCTGGAAGGATTGAGGTCAGGATCCTTCTGTGCCGAGTGTACCCAACTCCAGCCTTAGGGTGTTAGAATGGTCTGGAGAACAAGTCATGAGGAACGGCTGAGGGAACCAGGATTGTTAAGACTTCAGGAGGCTGAGGGGAGACCTCATCACTCTCTGCAGCTCCTAGAAAACAGGCTGCAGTGAGCCGGGTGCTGGTCACGTCTCTCAAGCCCCAAGTGATACGAAATGGTCTCAAGTTAGGCCAGGGGAGGTTTAGATTGGGTATTAGAAAAAAACTCTTTACTAAAAGAGCAGTCAAGGACTGGCAGAGGCTGTCCAGGGAAGTTGGGGAGTCTCCATCCCTGGAGGGGTTAAAAAAGTATGTGACTGGGGCACTTCAGGACAAGGTTTAGTAGGCATGGTTGGACTGGGTGAAGTTAAGAGGTCTTTTTCAACCTTAATGATTCTAGAAGCCGCTGTCCCAGTCACAGGCTGCTTGGGGGTATAGAGGGGTGCTCCAGACCCCAGAGGGGGCAAGTCCTGCTGTGCCATCGACACCCACCATCCCCAGAGGTCAGTGGTTCCACAGTCGGAGAGCTGGGACTGGCTTTTGCCATGTACAGGCACAAGGGGAGAAGGTATAACTCAAAACTATACCTTTACCTGCTTTTCCTGTTCAAAAATCTGCTGTAAGAAATGTACCATCCACTTTGTTTTCAGTTAATATTCAACCTAAACAGTTTTCAAGCATTCTGTATTACAAAACAGAAAATGATACAATTAATGGAAGAAGTCAAAATGCTGGCATCACTTTGTTTCCACGTTAATACATAAAAATGGACAACACATTAAATAAACATTTTGTTATTAACAATTAGAAATATTAACACCAAAAATCATGTATAAATTAGGAAATAAATGTACAAACTATTTCCAAAGTGCTCTTTCAAATACAGTATATACACAACATTCAAGAAGTTCTTAATGTAAGACATTTCAGATTGATATAATGTTGCTGTTTCATTTTAAGTGTTGTTCATATTCTCTCAAAAGTATTTCAGCACTTTCAAAGACCACATAGAAGATATTTTTTTTCCAAACCGGCAAAGAGCAATATTGCATTATTCTGGCTAGCTATAATATTTATCTACTGTAAAGAAAACAATCTTGCTTCCCCTCTGTTCCTTGCTACTTGAGAGTACTTATTCGTATGAAAACATCAGCAGGAAGGACAAGAGAAATGAAGACTAAAAAAAGTCTTCTATTTTATCAGTAATTAAAATCATTAATGTAGCAAGGGCAGTGCTTGGACAACACTTAATAGTAAACTCTTTTGTTGTCCAGTTAAAGACCTTGCAGGAAAAAGAAGTAATGAATTAAGATATCTTTGATTTTCTGCTTGTTTTTTTTTTTTTAATATAAAATACTGAATTTGAAATCCCATAAATAAACCAGTTCAGACAAAAACAAGAAGAAAATCCTAAAGGGTGCATTGACTCTGTATTGTAAATTCGCAGTTAATCTCGTATTAAAAATGCTCGTGGAGTGTAGTCATCCTAGCCCTTCGCCTCAGAGAAGTTTGGACATGGTAGTTCTTTCTGTGCTTAATGAAGCACTTTATAAGTGCTTTTTTTTTCCCCAACACTTTATAAGAACATATAAAACCCAATAGAAGTGACTTACATTGTTCAGTTCGGCTTTTACATACCACTAGTTTTTATTTCTAAATTCTTCTTCTATAGGTATTCTCTCACTGCTTGACCCCATTAATAGTTCCCCTCTCTATATGCATAATATTGTCTCACAATTAAAAGTAAATTTATTTGCTTATCTGCGATGAAGATGGATATTTTTCTTTTACTTCTGAACTTTTTCTGTCAAGCTACAAGAGTAAAAAGTGATGCTGAACTGTAAGAACAACAGACCAAAAAAAGTGACAATATTTACGGTTATAGTGCTTGCTGGAAAATCTCAGCAAGGGCAATGGAAGAACCAGTAATAAAGGAGGATGCCAGCCACCTGCTTGCAAAATTTGGCATGAAAACGTGTATGTGAGTTATAAAAGTTGGAGTAGCGCGTTTAAGACTGGAGTTTGCCAGATGTTTTTCTCAGCTAAGCACAATGGGAAGCAATATTGACATCTATGAGGCTGACACTGCAGACCACACTGGGAATACTGTGTCCAGCTGGAGCCCTCAGCACAGGAGGGACATGCACCTGTTGGAGCAGCTCCAGAGGAGGCCACAAAAATTATCAAAGGCCTGGAACACCTCCCCCACAAAGAGAGGCTGAGGAAGCTGGGGTTCCTCAGCTTGGAGAAGACTCCAAGAACACTTTATTGTGGCCTTTCATTATTTAAAAGGGGCTTATAAGAAAGATAGGGGAAAACTTTTAGCAGGGTCTGTTGCCACAGGACAAGAGGTAATGGTTTTAAACTAAAAGAAGTTGGATTTAGACTAGCTATAATGAAGAAATTTTTTATGCTGAAGGTGGTGAAATACTGGCACAGGTTGCCTAGAGAGGTGGGCAATGCCTCATCCCTAGAAACATTCAAGGTCAGCTTGAATGGGGCTTTGAGCAACCTGATGGAGTTGAAAAATGTCCCTGCTCACTGCAGGGGGCTGGACAAGGTGACTTCACGGTTCCTTCCAACCCAAACCATTCCATGATTCTATGATTTCAGAGCTCCCTTCTATTTTTCTTTGCATGATAGAAATAGCTCAGTTTACGTGGATATATAAAAGGTGCTACTAGTGATTTGATCCTCTTTCTGTACCTTTTACAACAGAAGCATGGACTTAAGCAGATTATTTGAATTCTAAGACGTGAGTAGTTCGCCCTCATAGGTATTGCAGAAGTTGTGGTTAATTTTAACACACAGCATAGAACTGCCTTCACAAAAGGAACATACTCATTCTCCTATTCTTAACAAGTGAAGTTAAGAGCCACGGATTTCAGAGGCCGGCAGGTCACCATCAATGCGTTCGGTTAAATCAACTGCCTATCACAGGATCCCTCCCTGGACTGAGATGTGTCTGAATGGCTTTGCATTGAGCCAGACTGCAGAACAACCCAGCTGTTTTCCAGAACGGGGAACAACTGTGATCCAATGATCCTAAAGCTATTTAGAACATCAAGAATGGGGCAGGGGGAGTAAATGAAAAACTTCTGCATTGTATCAACATACAGTACTATACACAGCACCAAATACCAAACCATTAAAGCATTGTCTTGTTACCAGTGGTGCACTGCTTCATATCCAGCATGAAATGAACACTGTTCACATACAGACGCTGCTTTGTGCTAAGGGGTAACCAACATATTACAATTAACCAAAACTGCCTGTACACCCAGTTCCAAGGATGGATATACTATTGAAAGGAATCTGATACAGGGTCATGTTCGTTTATTGCTGGTAATTTCCGTATTGTCCCTATAAAAAAAAAAGAGAAATAAAAATGTTGAAGAGCAATACATCCGAGGTTTAGAAACAGTGAGTCAATTTTTTGGTCTACGAATTTTGAAAGACCCACTGAAGTACCACCAATTTGCCTGCACCAAATTACCAGGTAGATTTCTATGCGGAGCTAACAGCTAAATCTGCTTTTTCATAGCAGAGATTCAGATCATTTACCTGCTCGTAGCCGTAAGGCCTCTGTTGCTGAGCAGATGGGCCTGTCTGAGAAGCTCTGTAACTTCCGTATTGCTGGCCCTGTCCCTGTTGGTAGCTGGAATACTGTGAGGAGGCTCCTTGTGCAGGACCTGAGAAGACAGTGAAATCTGTTCCTGAGGCTTGATTTGCTAGGGTTAATGTAGGTACATTAACCAAGTACATTTTGCCTAGAGCATCCCTCCAGCTTTACACTCAGAAGTGTTAATGCAGCAGTGTAAACTTTAGTTTGTTTTAAACTTTGGTCAGAAAATCTGATATACTTTTTTAACCTGAAATGGTTTCTTTCTCCCAAAGGCTGAGTATCCATACAAGATGCCTCCAATCAATCTGAACACACAAAGGTAGACATCAAACTCAGATTCTTCTGGTAACAGCTGCTGCTGGTGACTTGAGGGGTTTGAAAGCCCTGCACCAGTGTTAGCTGCGTGCTCAAAGCGCTTCTGCTTTTTCCCTTTCCCCTCAGTCCCTCACAAAGGAATATAACCTGTAAAATGTTGTGAGAAATCTAAGTGAGGGAGTAGTGATTCTCCGGACTATTGATGTTATTTTTTCATATCAGTTGCAGAACTATGGGATGCGTAGGAGCACTGAGAACCAAGGCAGTCACCTCCTGCTGACACTTATCAGGAAGTCAACATGAGGCAAAAGTTTACTTTCTGACTTTATAATCTGCTTTCGAGAAAAGGATTCCGGATGCTAACAGAACAGTATAGAACACAGTGCTATACCAATGCATGCTACTGCTCAGAATCCCTTTCCATGCTATGCTCTTTGTGGATGTCCAAGGTTAATGAAAGAAATAATTTACAGCATAGTTTAGCTTAGGAATGGAGGTGTCAGGATGAAGTACTGCAAACATTTGACCAGCCAGTGCTAGTTTTCTTACCGTATCCTTGCTGTTGGCCTGGATAACTTTGCTGATTGGGGTATTGCTGCTGGGAATACGTCTGCTGTTGTGCAGCTCCTTGTTGGTATCCTGCCTGCTGCTGGCTGTACTGGGAGTTTCCTAAAGGAGAGCAAAAATTGAATACTTTGGTTACAGATATTTCACTGTACTTGCAAATCATAAAGAAAATAAAGGCATAAGGAGCCTTGGTCTGGAATTCATACACAAGTACTCTTTTCAGAAACAGACAATTGCATTTTGCCAATTGGGATGTTTACTTCTTCAGGGATTTTAAGTTCTTTTGAACAGCAGCAAGTTGTTTCTTCACTCACATCACCAATCAAACAAACAAGCAGCCTATTTCCCAAAGGATTTTTTTTTGTTTTACCCTGGAAATGTTTCAGAAGAAAAACAGAGTCACAAAGATAAGGGTGCCAGGGCAAACAGCCGGTTTCTCAAGAAGCCCTCCTACTGTACCTTCTTCTAGATAATGATGTTTATTCATATATCCCAGAAAGACCGCTTATCTAGTTGTTACTGGCATTTTTCAAATGCCTATGATGGAAATTCCATTTGCAGTATCCTGAAATAACAAAATTAACAGAGACTATACAGACAACATGGCTTTTTCTGAATGCCACCTTACTGTATCATAATTAAGTTAATATTTTTTCAGTTAATTTAGAGTTCAGAAATCTTAATATCGTCATTGAATTTACTGACTTACTACCATTGAAGTTTTTTTAGTGGTAGAATTGCAAACTCATAGTATTTATGGTTTTTGAAGATTAGTTTAATTTAACCCATTGTTTTTCACACTTTGTGAAGTGAGTTCAGCAAGACTTTAAAAAGCTGGTCCAGGAATTAAGCAGTAGCCTTTCTTACTTTAGAGAAATTTCCATTTGTGGCTGTCATTTATTCCAGCTCTGAGTCCCGTTCCTAAGTGCAGCACCTTAGCCTTTGTCAGCATCACCTTCTACTTAAATACAACCATTTTTATTTGCATTACATAAAATGTTTGTTAAACAGTTCTGTAAGAGTAGAGAATACTGACATTCTGGAAATCTTTTACTGCAAAACAACTTAAGTACTTGTAGCTATAATTCCACTTGGCTCTCCTAAAACTGAGGATCATTTTTCTAATCAATATGAGGCTACACACCAAGTTGTTAATGATCCCACAAGGCTGCACAGCATGACTGCCTCACAATTCAGTTACTGACGTGATACCGTGTATACAGCCTGATCCAGTTTTGGTGTAAAAAATGCTTTACATGGCTAAATTATCTTTCCCGGACACTCCTTAAGTAATAGCTACGTAGGAGTCAGTGATGCAGAAACTGCAAGTCATATTTTACATTTTCATAAGCACTCCATTAGTGTTTTAGGGGATTTAAGCTTTGGGTTACAAAGATTACCAATGTATTTTCCTACCTCCTTCATAATAGTGTTGTGTAGAATCGTCAAACGACCTGTCATAGCTCTGCTCAGTATAGGATGACTGCTGATAGGCATAATCACTGTGTCCTGCAAGGAATTGCAAAGATTTATCAGGAATGTTTTTAATATACCTACAGATATATAGTGCTATAGTATGAAACTGCTTACGCGCAAATATTAGCCTAAGAGGAAATACTGATCACATAGACAGGCGGTCAAATACAAGGCAAGGAAAGTCACACTTATGGATGAACATCTTGCATTTGCTAATCCAGACTCGTCTTTGTGCTCTTTTTGAAGAAGTTTGGATAGCAGGATGCACTGATGTGCGTGTTTGTGGACCAGGTTCTCAGTCCTGGGATTAGAATTTTGTAGCTTTTACATTGGAAATGAATCGTAGTCTACACTTTATGAGTATTACAGTGACTACAGCTCAGAGGAGTTACCATCTGCATAGTATTGCTGATTCATAGGTTCTGATGAGCCTTGTCCGTGACTGTACTGCTCACTGTAATATTCTTCTTGACCCATGTACTGCTGTGAGGAACCTGCAGGCAAAGACAAGAGAGAGCAAACTGAGCCTGTGGACTCCTAAGGGATGTTTTTTTCTTATTTAATTTTTTAAAGACAACAGCGTTTACATCTGGGTAAATAAACAACCTATATATATTGAGACCATTTTCAAAGATGTTTTGCTCATTAGTAAAAAGGAACTAAATTTGAATTCCCAGAAAAAGCTGGATGAAATTGATATCACAAAATGGTCAGTAACATGTCCTACAACCACTCCCTTCTGTGGCAATACCGAAAGTAATGGCTACATTTCATCTACTAGTCCAAGTTATTAGAAAGCACAGAAGTGTATTCCATGCTCAAGAACACAGTCAGAATTAAATATGCTTTAATTAATGTATTAAATTGTTCTTATCAAAATTCAGTTTATGTTAGAATCAGTCTAGCAGCTTTATTACCTCTTAGAACTTTTTCCAGAGAGGTCTTAGAGCATGGCAGTTATCCTCTGGTGTTTTCCTTTCCTTGGCCTAATTTTTCGTACTAATTGCTGGCAAACTATATCTTCTTTCCAGAAATGTGTTCCTTGATAACTGTGCCATGTTACGGCTGATCCAATACCATGTGAAAGAACTGAAAAGATTCCCAGTGGCTTGAGTGAGCTGTATCTCAAATTGTTCATCTTTTCTTTAGAAAGATACGATCCCTTTTAGACAGAATTATTTTTCTAAACACCTGAAATAATTAAATAGATAAATCTTGAAAATAGATTAAAGTTCATCTGATTGTCACGATACTTCCACCATTCGAGATTTCCTGTGTTCCTGGATGGGATCCCTTGTTCATAAATGTGACTTAGAAATTTTGTTGACTTACCTGCCTCACAAGATGGACTGAATTTCCCCAATCTAATAATCATTCTATCAGTAATCTAATCAAAGGTTTTACCTTGCTGTGAGGCTCTGTAAGGGCCCATTGGTCGCTGGCCCATCATGCTGTTGCCTTGGTTGCTCTGACTCATCATGGCAATGGAGGACTGTCCCTGGTAGTGCTGGCTCCCTCCCGGCGCCGAGTTGTAATGTGACGTTGCTGCTTGCTGGTGCATCATGGAGACTACAATGTACATGGAAAATACTGTTTTCTACAAGGATGTGACAGCTGTCTCCCTAGCCTCTTTGGAAGCAAGTTAAAACCTTCAGCTAACATGCATCCTGATAATTCTGTGAATCTTCCACAAGGGGAGATGTTTTCTTACTACAGGTATTTAACTCTTCTGCACTGTAACCCAAAAAGGATGTTATGACGTGGTCAGTTCTTGCCATCTGCTCCAATCAGACTTCTAAAACTACATTCAGTCTTGACTATTATTAGTTTATTTAAAAGAATGCAAACATTATTACAATAAGATTAAAGAAAGAAATAACAACCAATGCTTGTTACTCTCCTGACTACGTCACTGCTGCATCCCTTTTCTAGTCCATTCTTTCTTCTGCTTCCATCTTCTTATACATCTGATAATTATATACTTTGGATAAACTGACATTTTAGGATTTATTCGATCCCTAACTTTCATACTATCTGAAAGAATTCCTAAGCATTGGACATCCCATTGAATACACAGCAGCAAACTTTTTTAAGAACTCAAAGATTAATTCTGAGTTGTCTGCTAGTCTCTCTGTGCCCTGCAAGCAACGTGAAGTCTCAATAACATAACGAAACCGGTGTGGTAACGTACAAACAGTAAATGTGTAATACTCTTTCACAGGCTTTCAGCTTGGATAAAGGTGTTTCTCAGACCCGTCCCACGGCTGCAGGATTTGCTGCCAGGGACTATCAGTGCTGTTGCATTTGTGGCTAACCCTCTTCTCTCCAACTCATTGCTAACCATAGCAAGTCATTGTATGATAAAGCAAGTTTGAAATTGTTCTGACACTGGTGCCTGACACCTTGGCATTCAGAGAGGTTTTAAACCTGGCTTTTCCTCTTGTACGTTTGTTGCTGTCTAGAGAAAATATTTACATAACAAATTCACCTGCGGTAAACCTCTGAGGTCACTGAAAAGTCAAGTTGGCCCAGAAGGAGGAAGAGGGAGTTTACCTGGATTAGACTGCATGTTGATGTTTGTTCGAGAGACATAATTGCCTATTGACCCCTGGCCTTGCATTGGCACATTCTGAGATGCAGGCACTGTATGGCTATAACCAGGCCCAGTTCCATGACTGCTGACAGTCATACTCAGAGAGGTCGTGGGCATAGTGCTCTGGCCTGACTGCTGCATAGACACGTGATTAGGACCTAGAAAAATTAAAGAGAGCAACAAAAAAATCTGTTCTATTATTGGCAACGTACAGTGAACATTAAAGCCCTCGCGGCCTTTCTAAAATACCTAAAATCTTCATTATTTAAATTCCTTGTTATCTACAGACAAATTAAAACTGCCTACTGCACAGTCAGAGTGATCCTTCTCTTCCCAACAGCCAAATCCAAGGTATACAGGACTAGAGACAGGAAGAATAAAACAGCAGCAACGCCCTACAAGCAATTCCTTGCAGGCAGCAGAATTAATAAATGCCAGTAATTTCAGATACTTCAGAAAATACACAGACTCTGGAAACATCCCAGCCTTCTGAAATTCGTCCTTTCCTTCCTACTCTCCTGCTGTTGACTCCTTTTCCCCCTTGACAAAGACGATGACAGCAGAAAGGCACAGTAGTGGCTGAGAAACACTCTGTGCATTGCTGCACCAACTCGGATCCTCTGCAACCAACAAACCCTCTTAGCTGGGGCTTGGGAAGTTCCAGGGACCCTTTCCTCAGAGGACAAGCCTGACTCTTGCTTTCCTGAAGTTTGACTGAAAGCACCTCAGACATAAAAGAAATTTTCCAAGTCACCCTCATAATCCCTGTTGTTACAATACTCCCTTTGCAGCATCACCAACTGCAATTCTCAGACCACTCTGGTTTTATCCTGGGTTGGAGAACACGACCCTGCTTACCTGGCAGTATGTTTATTTTTTTTAAATTCTACTGCCGTTGGGTAACTAAAATCAGGGAGAAACTAGTCCTTATTTTTTGTTTTTTATTCCTGCAAATACTTCTATGAATGAGCTTTGGGAAGTTGTTTTCATTGTGTATTGTTACTATCGAAACTGTGATCACGTATCTTGTTGTCTAACAATTCAGCCACACTGTTGTCAATCTAAACTAATTTAGGTAGAATGCAAGACACGCAGAATCCCCAGAGGAGAGAGAATTGTACTGTAAAGCTTAGGTATTGACATTTTAATTTGCAGTTACCAAGTGTATCAACAGCATCCAAAAAATGTGTCTAACTCTTTTAGTACAAACCTTGCTAATTACAATTAATGTTTGTTACAGACATCAAAAAGAGAAATTTTGCTGTAGTTTGTTATGTTTTCCTCTAGTGGAGAGATGCAAACAGCATTTTCAACAGGAAAAGACCCAGATAAATTTAGTAAGTTCACTTTACAAGTTGTAACAGTGTAATTTAGTTACCTCATCCACTAGTTTAAACAGTACGATCAGCTTGACCACAAATAGAGTTTTTAGAAGTCAGAAGTAATTTCATGGCTTGCAGGTCCCCCCTGCCAAGGTCTGCGATTTTAAAATCAGATATTTCTAATTATAGACACTGTTCTCTCTCTGTCTCTGGGAAAGACCCACAGAAACAAGAAACAACTAAATAACTAAGAGCTACAAAATAAATGAGCAGATTATTCATACTATAAAATGCGCCGAGTAAAAAAAAAAAAAAATTTGTTTTTCCATTTGTTTCTTTCTAGTTGCATGAACAAAAGAAACAAACAGGCAAAATATATTATCTTATTCACATGAAATGTCTGTGCAAACTCTTTGGCTATGTAGTACAATCTCCGTGAGCTTCTGTAGAGGACAAAGACTGATGCAACACCAAATTATTTATAAGGCAGCATGTATCCCGGAAGGTCTTTGCAATCGAAAGGCTTGGCTGCACGGTCAGTCATGCAAGCAATTCCATTTCACCCTGGCCAACCCCACCACCTTCAGAAGAAAAATATTACGATATATAACCTCTCTTACTTAGAACTTGGATGAATCTTTGCTTGGTGAAATCATTAAGCATTTTTTACACCTTGTTTTTCATTTCCCCTACAGAAATACGAGGCAGCCTGGATTCCTTTCACACGCCAACATCATTACTGACTGTAGCCATTTTGTGATGATTTCAGCATGTGCCTGAAATCCCCATATGCCTGAAAGGTGAGTTAGGAGAGGTCTTTTACAGCTCTCTAAGTATATTCTGCATTAATGATTTTGTTGCCAAGCAACAGCAAAGCAGCACAAAGGGGACCGGAGCTCACCATTGCTAATCTGACTCTGCATGAGGGAGGAAGGAGGAAGGCCCGTCCCAATTGCATCGCTGAGATTGCTCTGTGAATGGAGAGATTGGTTGGATGCACTCTGAGTCATTCCTCCTGGGCCCAAGTTTATGTTTTGCGTTGGTGGCTGCAAATAACAAGGAGGAGAAGCAAATTTTTTCATTAGATTTTAATCGGGAAAAATAATACCCTCCCCCCCAGCCCCAAATTAGCCTCAGTGACTAAAAACTGCCTCAAATCAATATGTGCTTCCTTCACGTTTTGAGCTTGCTTGCATAAACCTTTCTTCATGTGACTACTATGTGTGAATGACATTCAGCTTGATAAGGAGAAGCCGGCAGGCAGCACAGTGCAGACCTTAAAACTGCGCTTATAACAGAGTCTGGCTTCTGTGACCGTTCTTCCGTACTTCCATGAATTCCATTTTGTGCTGGTTAGAACATAACTGCTGAGCAGCTACGTATTAGCAAAGACAATACAGGAGCATTTGGACAAATTGACCTTTGCCAAGCATAAAGCTTTGCTGTGTTTTGCGCTACATGTGATACCTCCAACAGGAATCCATTTAGCAAGAATAACACAATGTTTAAAGACAAAATGCCACTATAAAATAGTGGCTTATTTTTTTCCTCAGTAAAGAATACAGTAAGAATAGGTGAAGAATAACGAATCTGGAACAAATGGAGCAGGTTCTGATCTGCACCATTTATAGCATATAGGCCTTGAGCTAGAGATAGAAGATAACACAAAAAACCCACAGTAAAAGTAACATTTGATTTGTTCAATGGTCTACCTGACCACTTCAAAACTTTTAGTCGGAAAAATACAGTGATCAGTAACAGAATCAAAGAATGTTTCCCTTCAGCATAGTAAATGTATCTGACAGTACTTACAGCAGGAAGCAAGGACTGCATATTCTGGTTAGAATCTGCTATTGTTGCCAAATAAACCAGGTTTCTGTGCAAGATTTGTTGGTATCTACAGAATAAGGAATAAAGCTGATTTGGAAAGGGTTAACAACATAGAAAATTCCAAACCTTTCTGGTCTTTTTTTTTTTTTCCTAATTACAAATGTTAAATTACATTAGCCCACTTTTCATGTGTCAAGATAAACAGCAGTAGTAATGACCTATAGCTGTGCCATGCTTTTCACTGAGGATCAGTGTGTTCAGCACCTCTTTTACGAAGAGGGAAGGGAGAGGTAAAGTTCACTCTCCTCAGAAAGCACTTTGAGTGAACTGGGAGGCTGGGACCTCATTCTTTGAGCACAGCCACCCTGTCAGCTGCTCTAACAATTAGTCACTTTTTATTCCGCCGTTTAACAAGGGTCCTAGCAGTAATGAGATTCCAGAACTCCAAAAACCAAAACCTGTTTGCCCTGCCAGCAAGCTGAGAATAACAAGATTTTTTTTTTGTCAAGAGCGCTCTAACTGGAGTGTTTACTCAAGTAGGCACCACCAGAACCATTTATGCTTCTTCACAGATCTTGATGAGCTGGAAAAGCTCATAGTGAAGATAAGGAGGGCACCCAAAAGCAAACTAACAGCCATGCCATTCTGAGAGGAATCAGACTTTTGGAAACAGAGAGGCTTCCAATAAGGCAAGAGAAAATGCTGTTGTAGTAGAGTTTTTCTTCTGATAAGGAATCTTAACGAATCTGCATAAAGCAAGGGGCCCAATAACCATAATTGTTTATAATTATTTTAATAAGTGATTTGTTAAAAATATTTTAAGTATTAAACATTCAAATACTTCTGAAAAAAAACCTCTGTTGCAAGGACAATACACATTTCTTAATACACGTAAATCTAAAAAATAGTCCAACTGTTTTCCCAGTGAACAGAACCATTCATAGTCCAGCTCCTGAAAAAAAGTACATCAAAGATTTCTACCATACTCCAAAAGTCGTAATACTCACTGAGTACATTCTGCAGTTTTTCCCTTGCTCTGATAATCCATAATACATTGTATTAGGTGATGATTTTCATCTAGCATCTGCATAAAAGAAATATGATCAAAACACGTTACTACAAGAATTCACATTCACCTTTCCTGGCAGCGGATGGTGTTTTGTGCAGTTTTGTTGCCTTGGGATATTACAAAGTACCTACATGTGACCTTACTGAGCCACAAGATTGTGCTTTTCACATCATCTGCTATCTTTAAAGGAGTCAGTTGAAACACCCAACACAGAAGAATTAATGGACTTACCTTTTTTCGCTCATTGAGTGACAGATTTTATCCTGAAGAAGGAAAGCACTTTAACTATGAAAACACTTCCACCTCGTTCCAAAATACCAACCAGCCATTTCCAAAACTTCAGATTTTAATAACCTATCTACTTGGAAAGAAGAAACATACTTTCAAGGAAATGAAACCTACCAGTTTTCCTTTACAGAACTAGGGTGTGCAGGCTGCTGAACTTGATCAAGTATAACATTAGCATTGCTGGATCTACTCAAACACTTTAAAAGAATCACATCTCAATTTGCCCTTTGGGGTGGTTCAGTTCCAACACAAGGAGGACTTAAAATGAAAACACAGAGTAATGACAGATCAGTTAATTTATGTGTATCAGTAGCTGATAATTTGGCTTCATTCATTAAGTTTCAGAGACTGACTTGTTCCAAGCAGATCAGGGCTGCTGGATGAAATGAGCACTGATCTTTATTTAATGAACTTGTAATACAATTAAAAGCTTAAAATAGCCTTTGTTTTTAAATGTCACTTGCAGCAGATTGGCTTTTTCCCACAGCTTTCCTGTGAATGCAGCAAGCTTCCCACAGGTGAATGAATGGAAAAATAACAACAGTATTTACAAACTGAAATCTGCTTCTGATAAAAACTCACTACATTAAACAGTTTGTAGGTACTGTTGCTATTAAATGCTCGTGAGACGGGGCCTTTGAACCACCATGTCATCAGGATATAGCAGCTCTTTAGGAAACAATAAGTTTTCATAAGATGTAAACGTGTATTTATTCGTGTAGGTATGAGTTCTGGTGAGAACAATTTCTCAACCCATTCAGATGCAAACGAAGGGCGAGATGACAGCAAAAAGAGTCTTTCTGATGCACTTGCAACCTAGCTAGACACTCCTTTGGAGACTCCAGCTTGTCCTGCTTCTCGCTATCTGTGAGTTGGTCTGAACTTTGCTGGACACCCTTGTCCATTGCAGGCTCCGAGTGCTGGAATGCGCAACGATCCGCTGTGGCTGAAGGCAGTGAGGCGCTGCTGTGCCCGGCCACGGCTGCTCGGCACGCTGCCCTCTCGAATGCTGACAGGGAACGTCAGAACTGTGTCAGTCAAGGATCCATCTTCCTCCTGCCTGCGTGCCTGCGCTCACATGGCAACCCGGGCGCAGCATGTCATTTTAAGAGAAAATGCTCCTGCCTGGTGCGCTGCACAGCCTTTTGTTTCACACTCTGTACTCGCTGGTGTACAAATTTTCACCTTTGTCAGTGGAAATTCTATAGAATCGGCAAAGAATAGAAACCCAGCCTTTTCAGTTTCACCACAGATATCACTGACAATATTTTCACGTGCAGTTAAGTCAAGCATTCAACAGCAAGATCCAAGCAATATTAGAGATAACTTCATCAGAGAAGAGCTACGTTTCTAGATGAAAATCACACTGCTTACTGGAAATGGCATCAGGAATGGCTCCTTTTCTAACTTACTAGGACAAAAGAAACAACTTCTGATCTCCATTACAGATGGAACTGAAGTTTACTGCCCTGTAAGCGCTATTTGATAAACTACTTGGAAGTACCATCATCTCTGCTGTCCTGCCAATGGTCTAACTTCCTCTGAATGAAACCTGTTCTAGGAATGGCTGGTACTGAAATACTAACAGCTCTGAAACACTATCAAAATTGAGTTAATAAATAACAATAAGCTACTTATATACTACAAATACAAATAAAAATAATCTTCTTTCCCAATGAAATTGGTACATGTTCTAAAGAGCTCCTTATAATGTTTTTTTTGAGTTCCTGGCCCAGCACCTGCACCTTTTCTCATTGCCCCAGTTCTACCTTTGACCACAGAGCCCAACCAGTTCCCGTGACTGCAAGTCTCTTCCTCAGCATCACTGCCTGCCAAAAAGACGATCACTGCCAGCAGTCCAAAACTGATGGACAGTCCAGAAGCAACAGCAAGTGTACCTGAGATGCGAAATGTCTTCACATGTTATTTGTACAGAAATAACATTTTGAAGCTTCCATAAAGTTTATGAAAATGCAAAAAAAAAAAAAACCAGAGACGGGCTTGAAAATCAAACTGAAGAGACTCTGGCTGCCCTTTGTGGGCGCAGTCACGGGTGTAGGTACAAACTACCTGAATTATGAAATCCTGTCCTAACTCCAGACAACCTGGAAGCTACAGGAAAACTTATCCACTGAATCTGAAGTATTTTAGCACTTAAATCATGGGACAGTTTGGGTTGGAAGGGACCTTAAAGATCATCCAGTTCACCCCCTGACATGGGTAGGAACACCCTCCTAGATCAGGCTGCCCAAGGCACATCCGACCTGGCCTTAAACACCTCCAGGGATGGGGCAGCACCACTGCTCTGGGCAACCTGGGCCGGGGCCTCACCACTCTGATAGTGAAGAAATTCTTCCTTATCATAGAATCATAGAATCACCAGGTTGGATGAGACCCACCGGATCATTGAGTCCAACCATTCCCACCGATCTCTAAACTAGGTCCCTCAGCACCTCATCCACCTGCACCTTAAACACCTCCAGGGAAGGCGAGTCAACCACCTCCCTGGGCAGCCTGTTCCAGTGCCTAATGACCCTTTCTGTGAAGAATTTTTTCCTTATGTGGAGCCTGAACCTCCCCTGGCTGAGCTTGCGGCCATTCCCTCTTGTCCTGTCCCTTGTCACTTGGGAGAAGAGGCCAGCTTATGTGTAGTCTAAACCTGACCCTCTCCAGTTTATAACCAAGGCCCCTAGTCCTATGCTACAAGCCTTTGTAAACTTAAATTAACCAGTTCTTGACACCACTCGCTCCAAGAGCCACCCCAAGTGGGATTAGCTTCCAAACAGTCTCCTGAGATTCAGGTCACCTCTTCAGTCCCTCTTGTGGAGACCTGTCCTGCCTTAATCCCTGTTCTCTCACGATCTTCCACCCAGGTCCCAAGTTGGCCTCAGCGCGTGGTCCGAGCAGAGGGCGACATCCCAAGGGCCCTTGTCCCTGGCCCCCGAGGCCACACTCCTCGCTCCCTCGACCGGACACCTGTGCGGTGGGGGAGACGCCAAAAATACAGGAGCACAAATGACAGGTAGCGGTGAGGGTGAAGCCATGCACGGTCTTTATTGACATTTCCAGCCCGTTCCCTGCAGCGGGAGGAGGGGGACGGGCAGGAGAGCCCCATCCCCGCTCCACAACCGGAGAACTGGGAACTGTTCCCAACTGTTCCAGCCGGGAACCCTCCTCTCCAGAGAAAACACCACCACCCCTCCCTCCCCCCAAACCTTTGTTTGTCATCAAACGTCAATAGGATAAGAGAGACAGCGGCGGCGGGGGCTCCCTCTGTCTTCCGAGATTAAAATTCTGCATCCAAACGCAAAAGAAAACCCTGGAAAACTCGGCATTTGCTATCGATTCCCCCTCGGGGCTGGCTTGGCGCTGGGCCGGGAGCCGAGATGCCAGCGGGAACGAGCCCCAGCGCTGCTCCCGGGGGAGGCGGCGAGGACAACCAGCGCCCGGCAGCTCCTCTCGCCCGCTCTTCGCCGCCACCCGAGCACCTTCGCTTTGTTCTTCCTCCTCCTCCTCCTCCTGTCCCCCCCGCCCCTCGCACACCCACGAGTCCCCGCAAGCCCCGCAGGAGCGCGGATGGCACAAAACCCGCCTCGAATCCATCCTCGCGCTTCTCTCTTTTATTATTTTTTTTTTTTTTTTACCTTCTGGATAGTTTGCTGCGTCACCTCCCCTTTGCCCCTCGGGCGAGCGGATGCAAAAGCCACCGACATGGTGCTCGCGGAGGCGCCTGCGGCGCGCGGGCTCCAGCCCGGGATGGGATTGTTATTATCTGCCCGCTGCCCGTGCGGCGCCTCTCCGCAGTGCCGCCGGGGGGGGGACCCCGCACATGGTACGCTCTGCTCGCCGCCGCCCGCCGCCGCCCCCGCCCCGCCCGCCGCCCCGCGCGGCGCCGCGACGCCTCCTGCTTCCCGCCGCCCCGGCCCCGCGCGGCTCGGGGCGGCGGCGCTGCGGGAGGCGATAACGCGTCGGCCCCGCCGCCCCCTCCCCGCCGCCCGCACATGGTGCGTCCCTGCTGCGGGGCTTCCTGTCGCAGGCGCGCGGCGTCTCCCTGCCAGCTGCGCCAACTGCGTACGGCGGGCGCCGCGTACGCCAAGTGCGCCAGCGCGGGGAAAGGAGGAAGGGGTCGACCTCCTACGCCGGATGCGTAACGCGGGCGCCGTACGCCAAGTGCGCAGGTGAGGCCGCGCCTCCCCGCGCCGGGCTTTGGGGAGCAGCGTGAGGGGAGGGACGGGGAGGAGACGGCCGCCTACGCCGGATGCGTAACGCGGGCTGCGTAAGCCAATAGCGCAGCGGGGCTGGTATGGAAACACCAGGGAATCGATTCCAAATCTGACTCATTTTGGGGGTTTTATAAAACAAACATCCCTTACCAGGCCTAGGAAACATAAAGGAGTAATCTCCATCAGTTGTGTGCAGCGAGACAGGCGCTGGGACAGAATAGATTTCCCACTTTCGTGCATATGGATAAATTTTCCCAGAAATCCTATGAATCTATTAATTTTCAAGGACTGATTTTAATGTTAATATGGACTTCCCAACAGCTGAATCTCTTGCTCACTTGGACCTGGTTCCAGCTCTCTGACCTTGCATTTGAGATGAGGAAAGGCTGCAAACAGAAGCGACAATCATAGAATCATTGAGTGGTTTGGGTTGGAAGAGACCTCAAAGCCAGTTCCACCCCCTGCTGTGGGCAGGGATGCTTCCCACTGGATCAGGGGTTCCAAGCTCCATCCAGCCTGGCCTTGAACCCCTCCAGGGATGCGGCAGCCACCGCTGCTGTGCCCTGACACATCAGAACACTGAACACGAGCTGTGATGGGTGTCTGCGAAGAGACCCTTTGAACAATCATAGAATCATAGAACAACCAGGTTGGAAGAGACCCATCGGATCATTGGGTCCAACCATTCCTATCAAACACTAAACCATATCCCTCAGGACCTCATCCACCCGTGCCTTAAACACCTCCACGGAAGGTGAATCAACCACCTCCCTGGGCAGCCTATTCCAATGCCCCATGACCCTCTGTGTGAAAAACTTCCTCCTAATCTCTAGCCTAAATCTCCCCTGGTGGAGCTTGAGGCCATTCCCTCTTGTCCTGTCCCCTGTCACTTGGAAGAAGAGCCCAGCTCCCTCCTCTCTACAACCTCCTCTCAGCCTCCTCTTCTCCAGGATAAACACCCCCAGCTCTCTCAGCCGCTCCTCATAAGGCCTGTTCTCCAGCCCCTTCACCAGCTTTGTTGCTCTTCTCTGGACTCTCTCCAGAGCCTCAACATCCTTTCTGTGGTGAGGGGCCCAGAACTGAACACAGTAACAAGATGCAATAAAAAACCATCCTAGGGGAGGGACGTTCAGTGTAACTTTAAAAAAAAATTACTTGGATGAACTTAACTCTAGCTTAAATCAAACCCCTCCACTTTTTGCAATAGCGACTCTTTCTTGTACCAGGGCTCCTCCTCCTCCTCCGCCCCCGCGTGGGCGGTGACAGCCTCTTACGCCAACTGCGTACGGCGGCCACGGCGTACGCCAAGTGCACCAGCGCCGGGAAAGGAAGAGAGAGGCGATCCCTTACGCCAGGTACGCAACGCGGTCTCCGTACTCCAAGAGCGCAGCCGGGGCCCCGCCTTCCCGCGCGGGGCTGCGGGAGGAGGAGGAGGCGCCGCGCGCGGAGTTGGCGTAGGGGGCGCCGTTGGCGCAGCCCGGCCGGAAGCGGCGCGCGCGGATGAGTGCGCGGTTTTGAGGGGAGGCGCCCGGTTCCGGCCCCGCCGCCATGAGCTACGACCGCGCCATCACCGTCTTCTCCCCGGACGGGCACCTCTTCCAGGTGGAGTACGCCCAGGAGGCGGTGAAGAAGGGCTCCACCGCGGTGAGTGAAGGAAAGCCCCCCCACACTGGGGAGCGGCGGAGGGGAGGCCCCGAGCGAGGGCACCTGAGGGCCCTTCGGGGGTCACCGGAGCTTGGGGAGGCTTGAGGGGGCCGGGAGGCCGGAGGAGGGCACAGCGGCTTGGGGGGGGCCTTCAGGGGGGCCTCAGACATCGGGGGTCACCAGGGTTTACGGGAGTCCTGGGGTTCAAGGTGAAGCTCTAGGATTTGGGGGGGGGCTCTGAGACCGGGGGACACAGGGGCTTGAGGGGGGGGTCCTGGGGTCACAGGGGATTTAGGGAGGTCCTTGGGGTGACCGGAATCTGGGAGGGGCTGAGAGGGGGGCGAACAAGGAGGGGGACAGGGATATGGGGGAGACTCTGAGAGCCGAGGGGCGCTGTAGAAAGCAGGGAGCACAGGGGGTTGGGGAGGCTCATATACAACAGGGAACCGGCACTTCGTGGGAAGCAGGCCCAGGGCCGCGTTCGGTCTGAACTGAGCTCGGACTGCCCCTTCAGGACAAGAGGGAATGGCCTCAAGCTCCGCCAGGGGAGATTTAGGCTGGACGTCAGGAGGAAGTTTTTCACAGAAAGGGTCATTGTGCACTGGAACAGGCTGCCCAGGGAGGTGGTTGATTCACCTTCCCTGGAGGTGTTTAAGGCACAGGTAG
The DNA here is from genome assembly GCA_033558105.1 of Coccyzus lansbergi. Taxonomy (NCBI): domain Eukaryota; kingdom Metazoa; phylum Chordata; class Aves; order Cuculiformes; family Coccyzidae; genus Coccyzus; species Coccyzus lansbergi. Next base: position 67,511 of record JAUMJK010001003.1, read on the forward strand.
ACGAGGTCCTGAGGGACATGGTTTAGTATTGACAGGAATGGTTGGACTGGATGATCCGATGGGTCTCTTCCAACCTCGTGATTCTATGGCTATGTGGTTTCTGCTGTCTATGTAACTCAGGCTCCACCAGCCGCTTTGAGGCTCTGGGGCTGAGCGGCCTGGGTGGGGCTCCCAGGGGTCACGAGCAAGGGGGTCCCAAAGATATCGAGTACAGTATCGGGAGCCACAGTGTAAAAAGGATCTAAAGCTCTTGGAGAAGGTCTAGAGGAGGGTGTGGAGATGGTGAAGGGTCCAAGAGGGGAAGCCGTGTGAGGAGTGGCTGAAATCACTTGGTCTGTTGTGCCTTGAGAAGAGGAGGCTGAGGGGAGCCCTCATTGAAGTTTGTTGCTTTCTCACACAGGGAAGAGGAGGAGCAGGTGATGATCTCTTCTCTCTGGTGACCGGTGATAGGACCCAAGGGAATGACAGGAAAGTGTGCCAGGGGAAATTAGGTTGGACATTAAGAAAAGGTTCTTCACCCAGAGGGTGGTGGAGCACTGGAACAGCTCCTCAGGGAAGCAGTCATGACGCCCTCAGACACATTGTGTAAATGTTGGGATTGTCTTGTGCAGGGCTAGGAGTTGGACTCGATCAGCCTCGTGGGTCCCTGCCAAGTTAGGTCATTATGTGTGATTCTGAGCCTCGGGTCCTGGCTCAGCTCCTCTGCCTGCAGGCCTGGGCATTCCTTGCCCTGGAGGAGCAGAGATCCCCCAGGAGAGCGTCGATCCTCTGGAAGAGCAATCAGTAGGTTTTGCTTGGTCTGATCTTCAGTGATTTGGGTTCTGAGTTGAGCAATGCCCGCGAACTGGTTGTAGTGGTAGTTCTGTTGTTGATCCTACTTTTGTGGCTGCAGAAACACTTTTAACTGGTATTGGGGAGAGCTGGGGAAAACACAGGTTTGGTGAGAGGAGTGGGAGTGTATCTCTTGGGAGCAATGTGGATTTAAATTGGTGTGAGCTGTTTATGAAATTGCACCTGGAATCTATTGCAATTTTTGTTACATCAGTCCCTTCTCCGGGTTGTGGCAATAGGAAATAAAATATGGACTTCAAGTTTAAATAACGCGAGGGCTTGTGCATATTTGTTCCTACTTATTTCAGTCAAGTCTGCAACTACTAGTTTTTCGGGGGCTTAGCTTAACCCTCTTTCTTCTTCTTTTAATATGTTGAAGGTTGGAGTGAGAGGGAAGGATATTGTTGTCCTTGGTGTGGAAAAGAAGTCTGTGGCAAAACTTCAGGATGAAAGAACTGTACGGAAGATCTGTGCTCTCGATGACAATGTCTGCATGGCTTTTGCAGGTATCTGAGCCCCTCGGGGTCTTTGGTGATTATTGGAGCACCTTTAGGTATGTTTATGGATTCTGAGAACACAGAAGAGAGAGCAGAACTGGCTGAGGACGATGGGGAAGGAATATGTTTCCACAGTTGTTTATTCTTCCCTAAATAAGAGTAGCCTGCTGTATGAATAAATATATAGAGCAAGGGTGTATATGTATTAATATTTTTTTAGTTATTAACCATTAAACATTTACATTTTATGTATAAAACACATTAATATGTGTTGCAGGAGCTATAAGAGACATACATCAGTTACGGGGACAATTTCCCACGTGCATCAAGCCAATAAAGCTGAATTTTAGTCTACATAAAATAAAGAAAAATCTCCTCTGTTGCAGTTCAGAAGGCTCTTTCTGAATGAGCAGCTCTGGACTTGAAGCATTAGCTTACTAGTTCCTCATTCCTCCTGTTTCAAACACCTTGATATCCATTGTTCAAAGCTTAAACAGGAGGTATGAGAGTTAAAAGTAAAAAGATGTAAATGGAGAGAAACTATTTCTGAAGGTTCCTCCTCTCTCCTCCAAGTAGTTTAGAGTCTTTGCACCAGTAGTGCTTCAAGAGGAGGTATGGTTGAACCGACAAAAAATAATGGGGTTTAGATATGGTATCCAGGAGTTGGGGGGCTTGGCTGCTTCTGCCGCCTTTCTTCCTTAGCAAAGGCTTGTGAGGTGGGCTTAGCAGCATCAGGAACTCTCTAGTGGAAACAGAGGCTGTCGGGTGAGAGCTAAAAAGTGAAATCGGAAATAAGTCTCTTTTTAATGTTTTTCCAAAGTGTCACACTCAGTTTTGTCAGCTACCCTACTGCTAGATGAGATCTGCTGTGCAGATGAAGCTGGCTTGTAGTTAGGGGGGCTGCATGTGAAACAAAACGATACCTGAGCCCTGGGATTGCTCTGCTGGTTTGCTGTTAGAGGGAATGCTATCAGTAATATTCTGATTACCTGGTTGAGTTGAGTGTGTAACCTCACAATCGTTAAAATCCTTTGCTTGTTTTGGTAGATGAGCTTCTTTCTGTTGCCTTAAAATGCAGTTCTTGCTCATCAAACCTGAAAAAGTGTGATCTCTCATTTGCTTTTCTCATCGCTGTTGACCCTGTCAGACTTCTGGGGCAAGACTGGTTGTGTTATTTGTGTCTCGGGAACGGAGCACGGATCTAAGGATACGCTGTCATTTCAGGGCTGACAGCTGATGCCAGGATAGTTATAAATAGAGCTCGTGTGGAGTGTCAAAGCCACAGGCTGACGGTGGAGGATCCTGTCACCGTGGAGTACATCACGCGGTACATTGCCAGTCTGAAACAGGTATGTTGGACGCCACGGAGCTGATGAACAGCACCTCAGACAGAGTATGTCAGTTGTCTTTCCTTGCCTTGTTTCACTCATCTGGTAAAAATCGGCGCAACAAAACATGTTGTGGGAGTTTATTGGAAATGGAGATGTAGTAATAGAAAAGGAGGATTGATTACTGTTTGGTTTTTTTTTTTTTCCCCTGAGCTGAAGAAATTAATTAGTACTTGTAAGGACTGCGTAACTGCATTTGTGATATCATCAGGAACACTCTACTAATCTGCTGCTCTAATTCACTTTCATAACAATGTTGCTGTGTTATTGTCAAAACATCTTCACAACTCCTGTTTGTTTTCCCTCCTCTAAAGCCATTGCAGGGAGGGGCAAGAGGGGAGCAAATCAGTGCAGTACTTTAATATATTGCATTTGACAGTCATTAATTTGAAGTGACTTAGGAGGTCAAAAAATGTCCAACTGCATTCTGTGATAAAATTGTTCATTTGCCAGTGTATTAAATTGATTTTCAGCAACTAGTGGGGATTAGAAAGAGTCTGATTTACTTACGCACAGACATGTTGGCGTAGGGATGATGATAGTAGTATAATTCATAGAATCATAGAATAACCAGGTCGGAAGAGACCCACCGGATCATCAAGTCCAACAAGCCTGCCAGAGCAGAATCTCACTTCCAAAAGTTTTGCTATGTTCCTTTATGGTAATCTCACATTTGTGTCTTTCATTCTGGTGTGTTCATGGTTCCTCTGAAACTGTTACAAGCCATGAATCTCCTGGCACATTCCTGCTGCGATAATGCTGCTGCTGTCGGGGCTCTTGTTTGTGGGCACTTCTGGTGTGTGACGTGGCAGCAGCTTTGCTAACCCAGTGTCAGCAGGAGGGCTGCAACACAGGCTTCCCTGTTGCCTGCTTGTCACCACAGAGGGTACTGTGGTTTCTAGTGGAATTATTGCAAATCATTGGTGAAAACTGTCCAGGTATCATCGTCCTCATTTGGCTTGCTGAGCACGCCTGTCAAAGGAGGGTTGGATTGAGACTTACAGACTTTGCATGCTCTGCACCACCCAGCAGCTGAGGGAGATGGTTCCTGACAACAGTAACTGTGCAGCAGCCTGCAGTGGGGATTAGGAACGGGGGATGAACAGCAGCTACCTCGTACTGGCCTTGCTTAGGCCCTCTGGCAGACAGGGAATCCTGACTTTAACAGTGGATTGGTAAGAGAGCCCACTAAAAATATTTCTGGTGGCTCTTCTGGTTGGTTGGAAGTTCTACACTGTCTCTTTTCTACTCTAAAATTCTTTTTAGAACTGCTTCTGAAATAAGCATTTCCTCTTTTTGATCAGAGATACACGCAAAGCAACGGCCGCAGACCTTTTGGTATCTCTGCTCTTATTGTGGGATTTGACTTCGATGGAACCCCACGGCTGTACCAGACTGATCCCTCTGGCACCTACCATGCTTGGAAGGTGAGTCGATTCTCTCTCTTGTGGGGATGTAATGAAATATTGGGAGTTAATAGCTACTTTGAAGAGCGGGTGGTGTAGAAAGGAGATCTCCCTGGCCAGCTGGTGCTGGCTCACAGCTGCAAAAATCCTTCTCGATGGAATTCACTGACAATGGTAGCCTGCAGTTCAGCCTTACTCGGGAAATCTCATCTTGTTTCCAAAAGCAAACCCACCTGTGCCTGACAGCTGTCATTTTATGTAGCATTTGGGCAGTAACCTGTTCAGTCTTGTGAAAAATCGATTGTGTCCTTGCACAACTCATATTTGTCGCTTATTCTGTAAATGAAGTATTTTCCAAACTCCCATTCATTATCGATTTTCTGTGACTCTGTCCAGGCCAACGCTATCGGCAGAGGAGCCAAATCTGTGCGTGAGTTTCTGGAGAAGAACTATACTGATGAAGCCATTGAAACAGATGATCTAACTATTAAGCTTGTCATCAAGGCTCTTCTGGAGGTGAGTCTGTTTCAGATGCCTTGTGTGACACTTAAGTGTGTCTGGATTAACTGTGTGAGTGCAGGTGCCTGTGTTGTGCACTAGGATTTTCTGTGCAAACTGTTTGTTGGGGGCCACAGGTAGAGGATTAAATTTGGGGGGTGGAATAGTTCAGGTATTGGCTCCCATAGATTACATAGAACTCCTTGCCAGCAGTTTGCTGGGGAGGAAAACAGACTTCAGCTCTGGGCGCTTAAACAAATGCACCAGAGCTGTGCTCAGCCAGGTACAGAATGCTCTGCTTTTTTTTTATTGAAGCGTGAGGAAACAGAAAATAGGTGAAGTCGGAATATAAGTGAGGTGATCTGTGCCAGGCAGTGAGGGCATCTTATTTCCTGAGAGTCACTCTGCTACTGGAGTTGAGATCTTGGGTGAAATATTCCCCACCTGTATCTGTTCTCCTTCTAAGTGGATCCCAAAGGGGGGTGGTAGGAGCTTGTCCATTAATTAATTCTGCTACCTTCATCTGGCTCTGTTAAGGTTGTGCAGTCTGGTGGGAAGAACATCGAGCTGGCAGTTATGAGGCGAGACAAGCCGCTGAAGGTAAGGCCTTTGTTTTGCTTTTCTCCCTTTGTAGCTCGTTTCTCTGATACTGTTGTTGTTGTGCATTAACTTCCAGCCCTTAATCTCACATTCTGCCCTGGCAGATACTGCTGTTTACAATTAGTGGCCAAGGAATGTTGTTGTGTCTGCGTGAGGTACCTCTCTCTGGATAAACACCAGTTAACTTTCCTTCCTTGCCAGAACTTGAACTGCTTGAATGAAAGCTTCTAAGTTGTATTAGGATCTTGAGTCACCCATGCTTCTGTTTTAGATCCTAAACCCTGAAGAAATTGAGAAGTACGTTGCTGAGATTGAAAAAGAAAAGGAAGAAAATGAAAAGAAAAAACAGAAGAAAACATCATGATGAATGAGACTCTTCTGCTTAGCAGCTGCTTTTTAATTCAAGTGATGGGTTATTCTGTATAGACAAGATGTAGGCATTCCACTTACCCATACTGTGCCCCTCCTCAGACCTACAATAAACACGCGGGGTTTTTTTTTAAAGCTGTTATTTAAAAAATAATCTGTTTGTTCTTTGGATTTCAATGACCTGGGATTCTGTGGTTGGCTTCAAGGCAGCAGTGGTGAACCATTAAAGGACAAAGACTTGGTTTGCATTTGTTCCTTGCACACCTCACTTGGGTCAGTGCTTCTCTCCTGCTGTCTCAGACCTTAGCTCTGCTCCCACCCTGGTTTTTTTATGCATCTGTCTCAAGTGCTGTTACAGCCTCTCCAGAACACAACTGATCTGGAATTGAGGCTCTGCCAGGGACAGCACAGGGGTGGGAGCATCACCTGGGGGATCAGCTGCAGCCCAAGGGGTGCATGGCTTTGGCGCTTACAGGGACTGTGCATGATTCATCGGGTTCAGAATGCAGTGTGGCTGCTGTTATTGCCCACTAGGGGATTCATACACCACTTGCTTCCTAACACTAAAAATAACTACAGCAAATGTTACGTACAGCACAGCCAGACTGTACAGCTCTGCTCCAGTTTCTCAGTTTGTATTGACCCTCACCCTGCTTCCTCCATCCAGCTGCCCCCCAGGCCCCAGGTTTAACTTACATTTCTAGTCCAGTCCATTTACTCCCTATTACAGCAGTGATGTGAACCAGTTCCCTCTCCCTTCAGCAGAGGGAGATCACTTGGATGCTGTAAGGGAGGCAGAGACCAGCCTCTCTGCACCAAAGCCCCAATGTTAAGAGACAGGATCTGCTCTGTGCCATTAAATGGGTAAAGTAATAAACATGGAAATACATACATTGAAGCTGTCAGGTGACCAGTGTTGACTCAAATGCTTTAAAAGCAATCCCGAAGGAACTGCAAAAGGAAATAGGGAATTCTGTTTCAGATAGGTCCTTGCATGGGGGTATCTTCCCCTGTCCAGTTCTAGGCAGTGAAAAGCCAGCAGTGAGCAAGCCCTGGGGCTGAGCTGCAACTGTTATTCCAGGGTCACTGCTCCCACAGAGCAAGCCAGGTGCAGCCAGACACACCCCCAGGGCAGTCACTCCAGAGGTATCAGTAACAGCAACAGTCTCCCCTGTATTCAATCCAAGGCTTTCCTGCAGCAAGGGGAGTCGCTGCCTCAGAAACAAAAAGGCATTCCTGCACCAAAGCTAATGATTTTTTTTCCTACCACAGCCACCCTGGATAAGTCTGTTGACTCCCACAGTACAATTCTACCTCTACACCTAACAGCACAGAGGCTGTGTTTTGCCAGCAGAGAAATTAGAGGCTCACAGCAGTTCCAGGGAAGCTGCTCCAGCACCCACTGTCCTGCAGGTATGAGCCCAGACACTGAAGGTGGGTTGTGGCTCCTGGACCCACAGCCCTGCTCCCCAAAACAAGCTCAGCCCCAGGACTCAGGCAGCACAAGGCATGGTACAGGGCGCTTTGAGCTTGGAGAAGGGTTTTTAAGCCCATTTTCAACACTCTGCCTTGCTGTCCAGGCCTGGTCAGACTCTGCAGCACAGCTTTATCCAACTTAGATGCAGGCCCTGCTAGGACAGACATCTGACACACTGTACAGACCAACAGCTGTGAGCTGTGTACAGAACAAACCAGGAGCAAACCAGTAAACATTTACATGTTTATTATAATTACAATTTACATCACTCCAAAGAGCGGCCCCGCTGCTATGTCCTAATTCTTAGCAATAAAGTCCTACAAAAATAAATCCAAGCTTTTACAGTAACCTAGGTCAACGCATAACTAAAATTCTAGCTATGTAAGGGGTTCAGTCATCAAGGTGCTTTTCCAACAAATTCCCTACCAACCAAAACAGGGACACATGCCTATAGCAGTTTAACCCACAGCTTCATGCAAACAAATGTAACCCCCCTCCCAGCCCCTCTCCCCACATACAGACTTTTAAAAACAAAGGAAAACAACTAAACTATTTACAGTATGGGGGTACAAAGGAAACAAATTAAACATGCCCATCTGTTAAGCTTCATTATATGGACTCCCATCCCTAGTTTAATGATAACATTCCATAGTGTTCCACCACAGTTACTAGTGTACAGAGAACTGTTTGCCTCCAGTACTGCCTAAGAGCAAAGCACTCACTGAGGCCGCAAAGTCAGGGCTTCAGTCTCCCTCCCCAGACAGTCAACTACTGCCAAAACCTCTTTATTCCGAGTACAGAAGCAGGGACTGTTTGCCACCTCTGTCCCACAAGGGCAGAGCACACTGTCCCCACACTGCCCCAACCCCAGGAGGTGCTCCAAGCCTGAGGAGTGCCCAGCACCCTTTGGCTCGAGGGAGTCGCAGCACCGTGCACGTCTGCAGTGCCTCCACTCAAGTATGAGCCGACAAACAGTTGTACAGGCATTTACACTACTACAAGATCAACAAATCCAGTATTCCCAAATGACAATACACACAACTCCTGAGCACCAGGAATCCATTCTTCCAGATACCAAGTGCTACTTCACACCTGCTGCCAAGACCAGCGAGACCAGCAGCACCAAAGGATCCATTTGGTTACTCCAAACAAACATGATAGCTGGTTTTTTTTTCAAGTGAGCTTTGGTTCCATGTTAAAGTAGCATGATTTATCTTCTTCAGGGTTCAGAAAAGGAGTCTGACTTCAAGCTTAGACTATAGCAGCCTTTGAGAGACCCCGAAAGAAGAAAATGTAAGTTAGTCTGTACTTATAAAAAAAGAAAAAAACACAAAAAAGACACCCTGAAGAAGGTACCCCTGAACACATTCCCTCTTCCAAAGAATACTCCAGCTGACAGTTGCTGGTCCAAAATAAGTCCAGAAGATAAGCAGTAGTACATGAAATTCTGTCACTTGAGCTGAGACAGTAAACAATATGAACCATTTTCCCACATTAGTGCAGCAGTTGGTTGTTTTCTTTCTATATACAGTTTCATCCTCTTGGGAGAGACGTTAGAACCTGTTCAGGAAAAAGGCAGAATTAGAGCTGGTATCATGAGTATCTTCTCCCAAGAAAAACAAAGTTCACACCCACATATCAACTGATACACTCGGCTAGAAAGCCTCAGCTCAAACAAGCAGCTCTTGCTTTCTCAGACAGAAAGCCAGCCCAAGAAGTCAACGTGTTAAATGTGTAATTTTAACCTGCTCTCTCCTCCTACCACTTACGAGGATCAGATACAATAAAGGAACAATTCTTGATCTACCCATGAGACTAGAGAGCACGAGAGGATGCAAGGAATAAGAGACAAAACTTGCACAGAACAGTGCTTATTCTTGCTAAAACACTTACTTGCCTCTGAAGTTACACTCTGCCAGTACCAGCTCTGTGAGTGGGTTGGGTCCGCCTTGCTGCTCCGCTACCCCTACCACCTCGAAATCCACCACGAAAGCTGCGGCCACGAAGGAACCGTCCAGACACTCCAAATGTCTCCGTGTTGAGCTTCCTTTCTTCGGCCCACGTGGTACGCCTAGAACTGAAGGGGACCGCATTCAGGTTTAACATTAAATAACCACCAACTCAGGAAGCTTTGAGCACCCTATTTCATTGAACTGAACTGCAAGCAGCAAAAGCTGCAGCGTGTACACGCTCACAAACCAACTCCTCTGAAGCAGGGATTTGAAAGTGACAGCTGTTGGCTTTCGTACACTGCTTTCATATCAGAACAGTTAAAGGGTCTAGAAAAGGGCACCACACTAGCCTTTCAAACCCTGTCTTGTTTTCTTGGAAAAAAAACTCAAACTCTTGGTTAAAGCCTCTCTAGAAACCCAGGAAGCCCTGAGAGTTGGGGTTCAGCAGCCCAATACTGAGGCAGCTCCACAGCACCAGCATTTCCTCCTTGGCAGAGCCTGCCTAGCCCCAGGCACCATACAGGGAGTCCTTGGATGAAAGCTTTGCTCAAGGGAAGCAGAAACATTAGCAAGGGAATTACACATACTGACACTAAAGGGACATCTGACTTCACCAGGCAGCTGATAACATCAGCAGCAAAAGTCAAAGCTTTCTTTTAATATTCCCAGCTTTTAGTTTAATGCATTTTCTCAGACAGACATGACCTCCGCTCTGTCCAAATGCCAGACCTAGCTTGCTCCTCTCTGCAAGCTGCATGACCCTGATGCCTCCTCCCACAAATGAGATATGAAAATTGTTTAAAATCAACAGGTTTGGAGTCAGTCCTGGGAAACAGAACTGGAAATTCCTGTATCAGTTTAGGCAAGTTTATCAGTACCAGTAACATCCTTGCCTTTTGTTTGATCCCACCACACAAAGCTTGGTTAACACCACTCCTGAGCCTCTAAGTGCACGGCAATCCTCCCTTCCGAAGACTGCTTTGCTGACTTTCTTGCATTCTGATTTTAAGAATTAAACCACGTAACACATTATATAGATTCTATGCCTCAAGTTGCATATAAAAAGCAAGCTTTTCAAACATACTTACCTAGATTTCAGTTCTGAAGAAATGTTGTCAAAGAAAGACTTGGATTTATCATAATAGCAGTTGGGTCCCAGAAGATCCTCCTCTGCGTTACTGTCATTGTTTTGAGTTGCCACTCCAGGGTCCCCTTTTTCTTCCCCCGTCTCGGCTTTGTCATCTGAAGATAATAAGACATATTACACTTCCTTGGTGCATACCAGAGAGCCATCTGTTCTCTCCCTCCCTCAAACAAGATTCAAGATGCTGCCACATGTAATCATGCAGTTTCTCAGGACAGGCTTGTCTATGCAGTGTTTACTACTAGCTCAGCAATTCATATTTAATGAAGTCACAAACCTTTAAAGTTTAGTTTCTTCTTGAATTCTTTATCAAGTTCCTCTCTGTTGAATTGTGCATTTGCACTTTCAAAGTCAAAGTCACCTTCAAACTTTATTGTATTTTCCTTCACAGTAGCTGGTCTGTTTTGTCCTCTAGAACGGTTTCTGGTTCTCCTGTTTCCTGAAAGCAGGAGAGTTTAAACACTTGGTAATGCACAGGGAGGTTAAATGATTTGCTCAAGACCACAGGAAACCAGGGATAGAACTCAGGAGTTTCTAGTTTCCAGTCCTGCAGTTAGGCCACACCTCTTTGACAGCAACTTCTGAACAGGGCTTCAGATGATATAGCAAGACAACTTTCTGAAAAGCATTCCTGGATGTCAGTCTTACCATTGAGAATGTGTGCCCAACTTTCTTTCCAGTGTGAGGAGAGGAAATAAGAACTGCTGCTATACCAGTAACGGCTGAGGAGAACAGGAAAATCCATCTTCTCTATCTGCTATTCAATTGCAAGCATTGTACTAGAATTAGACCACAAACCAGCCACGATGGCAGAGCCACTGGTCTCAGAAAATCCACCCAAGACTCACCTGTCTACAAACAGAGCTTGTATTTTGTGTAGTTTCTGGTTTCCAACTGAGAAGTTATCAAGTCCTTTCTAAAACATTGTAACCTCTTCTCTAGTGCTGCCCTCTGGCAAATTAATTTGAGGATCTCAGAGTCTGAAGTTGTTCCATGCCTTTTCTCATAGAAATATCTGTTTGATTTTATTTTGACCTGTACTTCAACTGCAGTCTTCAGATAACACACCTCCAAGTTGCTATAAAAGCCACTAGAACTGTCCCCAAAATGTTTTGAACATCTGGGACACCAGAACCTATTTTGTTGGTGAAGCATCTCTGGATGCCCAAAGACTTATCAAGCTTTGCTTTGCTCTCAATCTTCTACCCAACAGTCCTTTGGGGGGAAAGCAATATTTGCTTTTATAGGTTAACACAACAGCCCAGGGAGGAAAACAATATTTGCTTTTATAGGCTAACACAACTGCTTAGTGTCAGGTTAACCTACCTGATCTTCTCCTTTGAGGCCTTCGGTTTTCATCATTCACCTGTCCTTGGGTTTGCACAGGTGGTGCCTGGACTGTATCTACTAAACAAGAAGAAACTTAATAGATTAGCCCAAGAACAAAACTGAAACAGTTTACTCTTGCTGTGCACCTTTGTGGGATGGTTGAGAACAGCAGCTCTAAAGATGAAGTGATGCGTACATACCAGTTGTCTTACTGCTGCCCGGTGGAACCTGCCGCCCGTTGCGCTGAACCCCTGGAGTTACTTTCACCGGGGATGGCTTTTGGGAATTCATGGTGTAGACTGGGCCGGTTTGAACAGCCTGCTCTACCATGGGGCTTTTGCGGACTGGGTGAACAGAAGGAAAGCCAGGACCTGGAAAAAATCCCAATGACTAAGCGCCTCTGAGAAAATGTGCCAACACTTTTTATATCCTACCCACTTCCATGGAGAAACAGTTTTGTCACGAGTTACTCAAAGCCTTGACTGTTTATCGTTACACACTATGTTTAAGTGGCACATACACTAGGTATGGCACTACTGCCATGCAAGTCTTGGCTCACAAATCCAGAGCCTTGAAATCAAGAAATCTACCCATTCATTTCTTAAACCAAGTTAGACGCACAGTAGATAAGCAAGCCAGGTCAGTCTTAGTCTATACCAAAGTCTAATTTCTAGGTGTATCGTTGGTTATGCAGGATTTTACTTTACACAATACTTTAAATCTGAAGCAAAAGAGCATCATTTTGGAACTGCTCAAGAAAGCTTCCCCAGTTTGTCAAAAAACATTTTGCAGCAGAAGCTTAATCACCTCAACTATATCCCATTTCGTAAGCCGCTTTTAGAAGTCCTTCAACTTCATTGCTTATTGTTAGCTTTCAGACAAAGAAAACCTGAAACCAGACCAGGATCTCAAAGTTACCCTTTCAAATTCCTTCTTGGTCAAGGCCAAAGTGTTACCAAGACTTCTGTTGCTCTTCCATCCAGGCTTATTTATTCACACTACAAAACATGTAAATACTTTTCATGGTTTGGTATACCTTACACCAAGTATATTAAAAAGTGACAGTCTTCAGTACTCAGAGGAAACACTGCATTCTAGGGTTCATTAGAAGTTCTGGAGTACTACAGGCTTATGCGGTTATGTGTAAGAACTGAAGGAAGCAAACTGAATACACTTTAAGAGCAAGAAAAGTGAAAAGCTGAAGAGTACACACAAACCAAGACACTGACACTTCTCGGTCAGCCGAGTCCATGTGAGATATACCCACAGTAAGTACCATCATGCAGGTTCCCAGTTAATGTACACCTTGAAAACTTGCAAGGAAGACAGACACATCCTAAGGATTACTCAGTAGGACAAAGCTGTTGTGCAAGTTTAACATGGAAGTGTCAAAGCTTAGCCAGAATATTGAGAAAGTATGTATAGACAGAGGGTCAAAATCAGAGTAAGTAAAATCAGTTTCATGCCAACACAAGCATACATGCTTAAGTTAAAAACAGATTAAACTAATTACCATGTTTAAATGCAGGCTGCACCTGGTCTCTGCTCTGCGGATGGTCAGCCTAGTATCTCTACTCAATCCTCCTTTAGAAGTTTTTACACACAGAAGCAAGCACCCAGAACTACGTTAACTCATCTTACCACCACTCAAATTGCTTACTGTTAGTCATGCTTTAACTGGAACTCTTGACAAGGTACTGTGTCCCATCATGCACGAAATCTATCCTGATATTTCCTCAATCACAGCAATATTCACTATTTTTCTATTAACCTACATCTCTAACAGCAAGACCACCCACAATTTAAGCAGTGTGCTTGTCCTTTCAGGAAAGAATAATTCCTCTCCTAGACACATGTCCTGGATAGGATGCAGCACACCAGCATGCCTAAATCACAGCCCTCTCCTGATACTTACACAAGAGGATCCGCTGTCCTTTACTTTTTCTTTCTCCTGTCTCTCTAATTGATACTTCTAGGACAGGATGAATACTTCATGTAAATGAAAGGCAAAAATAGTTGAGAAAACTAGTGCTACTAGCATCACCCATATAAGTACTATCATTCTAGGAGGGATTAACAAGAACACAGTGTTTGCAAGTGCCATGCAGTTCTTCCAAATATTTGGAGTCCTCAAACTGCTGTTACCCTTGGAAGAGAGCTGATGGGGCTCTGAAGACATGTCAGGCTCTGAAACAGGTTGTGGAGACGGAGAAGAACTAGGGCTGGAAGCAGCTGCTGATGCTGGAGGGCTTACCAATTTCTCTGAAGAGATAGAGGGAAGAAGAGAAAGCAAAGATATATGGATAAGATACAAGGTAGTGAAACATTTGAAGGGCTTGGAAAGAGATTTAAGAATCTCTAGAACAGCATTAAGGCAGACTATTTACAGTCTTCTCTGGGAACACAAGTTCTTTTTACATGTGATGTGCATGTAAGGTGTGTGAGGTTAGAAATGAACTGGCCTCAAGTGTTAGGCATTCACATTACTTTCAGAAAGAAACTCCAACTATTTGATTTCTTTCGTGTGCACCTGTGTGTACAACTGAAAAGCAGGCCTCCTTGCAATAAAACCATTGCATACAGTTAACTACTTATTCTCTGCTTGTTGCAGCCTGACAATTGGCAGGGAATTCTGTATTAGTTACTGATATTTGCTTTCACAGTAGCTGCACACAAGGACTGTACCGTGATTCTACCAAGTGAAGTTTGTACTTACCTAAACCTAACGAAGCTGCATATTGCTGGCTAAGTAAAGAGCTGGCAGCAAGCTGGCTGTAAGGTGGCATACCTCTAAACGGGCTGTAAGGCACATGTGGCTGAAAGGATGATGTAGAGGCAGAGCCCAGTGAAGACTGTAACAAGACAAAGTACATTTCCATTTACAGTGTCCAGAAATCAGCTTGATTTGGCAGTGATTCTCTACTTCACATACAGCATTACTAAAGCTTAAGTAAATATCAAGAAGGGTTAGTTTACCTCTTTATGACTCCCCTGCATTCTCAGCTAGCTTTAGCTTTTGTTGACTCAAGACTTTAATACCAGTGCTATTTTAAACATCACAATGACACACAACATGCTTCAGTCCGAAGATTCCTGGAGACACTTACTCGCCTTCATTTTCATTAAGTTTATACCAAAATTAAGTCTTTCATAACTGATGCTTTATCATAGTGTTCAATCTACACTTTTCTAACTTACTTGAACAATGGCAGGATCTTGTGGCAGAGTATGTTGAGCTTTTGGAGGTTCACAGACAGTGATGTCTTTGATGTCACTTCCTCGAAAAATGATGTATTCATAGATCTCTTCTCTCGGAGGCGCAGGTCTGTCTGTGGGCCGGTCTTCAGTACCAAAGGACCGCACTTTAGCATTAGAAAAATTGCTATTAGTCTAGTATTACCACTGCAGCACTGTGTAAGTCAGGTTTATGCAATTAAAAAGTACTCTTATTACTTGCCGAAAGGGAAAGGTTACCTCCAGAACCCTGTATATCCTATGGCACACATCTGTTCCTTCAAATGCCAACTTTTTCAGCAGCCTGTATAAACAGTTTTGTTTACATCAAGCTGTGAAGGTAAAGACCATAGACCAGCTGGAGTGAGGAATCCCACTCCAAACCAAGGACTTCCCCATGCTGCTTTACTACCATATTCCACTTCCCTCCCCAGTCCTATAGTAGCATTCAGCTTGAGACAACTGCCACTGCAAGAGATTGCGGGAGACGCCCTTGAATCAGCAGGGGAGGAAAATCTTGAAGGCCTTAGAGCTTAAATTTGCACCTTTGGTTTCATATATTTGTTACGAACATAGAATTTTAATAAAAAGCTCTTGTCATTGATAAAACTCTACTTCTTTCTCCTCCACACCGCTGGTTTTATGATTAACATCCACAGACTACAAAGCAAGCTTTTAGCAATAAATCCAAAACCTCAGCACCTACTGAGGCTTTACTGAGTCACAGCTCTCGGAACCCTTGAGCAACTACTGAGCAGTGATGTTGCACATTGAAGTGGGGAAAAAAAGCTGCAACTAACAGCTACCAGGCAGAAGCATAAATTAATCTGAGCCACTAAAGAGGAGGTGGTCAGACCCAGACTTCCTGGACAGGTAGCAGAGTTACATCCAGACACTGACATACTCTCAGATAAGAGAGGCTGTGTCTGGGTGGTTCCTACCACCAAGCAGCAGTTCATGCTGCAAGCAGCCTTCACCTCTGTTCAACACACATGAGCTCACAAGGAGCAGTAAGCTCCGTGTACAGCAGGTCAATGCTAAGTCCTGTTTCCATCACACTAACGTTGCTCAGCACCTCAGCTTTCACCTGACTGAAAGGAAATTAAACCAGTGCAAGGACAAGCTGTCAGTTGCTTCCTTTGAAGGACCATCTTCCATTAGTTCCAAGGGTATATGACCTCTCCAAGTTATTTTAGATCTCCAGCTGCCATCTGATCACATTACAGCTGTAACCTAGTCAACTAGAAACAGATCATAAACTCTGAAGGCAATGCCTGTGGCCTTTTAGACACAAACCATACCACTGATACCTCTGCTCAAGATTAGACTATTACAGCACACAGCTCATGGTAAGACATACTACAACTATTGAGGGACTACTGCAGAATCCAATACCTAGTGTGGAAAGCACCAAATCTTTTCCGAGCCCTGGGATCAGCCTGTCAACTTCCACACAAAGAAACACATGACCTGCAAAGCCCAGAGTTCTCCAGGCAGCCTCTCAGTTGACTGGTCCCAAGGTTTCTAACAAAAAAGGTGGAAAACTATTCCCTTGTAGACAAAATAACAGCAAGGGCATTTGAAAGGGTACTAAGAGTCGAGCATGCCTGTCCCTGCATTTGAAAAGCCTAATCATTTCATGCATATCACAAACTACAGCTTTAATTTGCCATAAAGGTCCGAAGGGCTGTCTTGGCATGAAGAACTAGTGACTATTGTTTACAGATGATCAGGAAATGAATCCCACACTGCTCTGCAGCCAGTGGTTTACAGTGCAGTTCATATTCATCTGTAGGGTCCTGTCAGGCTAGACCTCTGAAGGGTCAGGAAGCATAAGAGTGACTGGGTGTCTGGAAAGCAGAGCTTACGTGGATATTTCTTGCTCAAAAACATTAGTTTCTTCAGACTTCTCCCAAAGGGGGAAGAAGTCTCTGGTGTTCACTACTGACAGGACAGTAACAGGCTGAACTCCCTTTATTTGCAATTTAAGTTTAGAATCTAACAATATAGACAACTTTCTTCAAGTGTTTAATTAAGAATATGGAATCTCCTTGTCCAGTGTTTAGGATAATGTGTATGTGTTAAGATTTAACAGGAACCAAATACAAATCAATTGAAGTTGCCATGCTTTCAGTCAGAGGCTGAAGCAAAATCCATCCTGAAGTCTCTTTCAATAGACATTTTTCTTTATATCAGTTGTATGATAGGAGTCCAGAGAATAGCTTGTATTACACACTGAAGTTTTCTGAGCCTTAAACAGTGGCATCTAGAGTTTGATAATAATTTACTAATTATCTGGGCAACTTCAACTGCACATCAGTAATTCATGGTTCCCCTAACCCTTCAGAGATGAAGTGTTTTAAACCATTCTCCCCCCAACAGGAACAGGGTTGAGATATTGCTGTCACTGACTTCAGCGTCTTTGCTAGGTTCATAGCGCTCACGCTATCTTTGATATCAAGTATCTAAATTTAAAAAAGTCAAAAGGAAAAGCAGAGTTTGTACTGTAAAGCTTACAGATCAGGTGGGAAGACACGTATTCCTCATCTATTTTAACAACCAGTTCTTAGGCATTCCAGTTCATCAAAACCAAACACTAAGAGACCAATAAATACAAGAACTGCCAGAAATCTTACACAGAGCTGGTACTTCCTCACACCATAAAGCATTTTAATCACATATGCCTCTGAAACACATCACTCAAGCTCTCAAGTAGCAAGCGATATGTGGAAGTCACAGCTATGCCAGAAACCATTTCTACTTGCTGCTGGGCAAAGGTGAAGACTTTCTTGCACATACAGCAAAGGAATCAGAATCATAGAATCACCAGGTTGGAAGAGACCCACTGGATCACTGAGTCCAACCATTCCTATGAAAATTGCATCCTTCCTGCACCCGCTCGACTCCTCCAAATGAAACATGAACATAAGCAGTCCTGTACATTTAAAGAAATAGCCACATCCTTTGCAGAAAGGGTCAAAACTCATTTTTAACCTCATTCTACACACTAATAGGCATCACATACTCAACCAGCATCACGAACCTCATTATGCCAAATAAATAGCATAGGATGCCTTGAGAATGGTTGAGACTCAGGCAAGCCAGAGCCTCCTGCTAGCAGGGAGTCTTTCAAAACAAAGATGTTTTACTTGTGAACAATCCCGATGGGTTGCTGAAGGCAATAAAGGGAGTGTGAACTTCTCAGTGTAGGGAAGGACAAAACTCAGGGAAAGAAAGCTGATGCACATTAGCTGGAATAGCCAAGCTGGACAGCAAGAGCAGTACAGAAACGAGATCTCCTTTGAGAAACCAAACGAGACAGAACAGGTTTTTCTGAGAGTAAATAAGGGAGTTCCCAGCACAGGTGACAATTGAATCCAAATGATAAAGATCACTACTTCTACTGGGGAACAGGATGCAAAGCCCCAACGAGACTAAAACTTTCTTCTTGCTGCCTCTTGTTCACAGCTGACATGAAGTTACAGCATAATTTCAGGAAAGGAAAGGATTTATAAGATTAGCCATTGAATATATCAATTATTCAACTTACTCACTTTTTTCCAAACAACTTTCACTTCTGTGGTAATGACAGTATTTTGGTTTTTTCACTTCTACTTGTGGCATTTTGATTCTAAGGTCTTAAATCTCTTTACTAAAAATATGAATGAAGTATCCTTGCTGATGGAAAACGGAGCAATCCCCATTTTCAGTACACAATGGGGGATGAGGTACTGAGGTGCATGGTTAGAGATTGGTAGGAATGGTTGGACTCAATGATCCGGAGGGTCTCTTCCAACCTGGTGATTCTATGAGAGCCTGCAGGGCAGGCAGCACAAGCACCCACAGTGCTGCCCAGGCGTTCTCTCTCTTCCCCCAAGCTTAATCATCGAATCATAGAATAACCTGGTTGGAAGAGACCCACTGGATCATCGAGTCCAACTATTCCTGTCAAACACTAAACCATATCCCTCAGGACCTCATCCACCCGTGTCTTAAACACCTCCAGGGAAGGTGAATCAACCACCTCCCTGGGCAGCCTGTTCCAATGCCCAATGACCCTTTCTGTGAAAAACTTCCTCCTGATGTCCAGCCTAAATCGCCCCTGGCAGAGCTTGAGGCCATTCCCTCTTGTCCTGACCCCTGTCACTTGGGAGAAGAGCCCGGTTCCCTCCTCTCTACAGCCTCCTTTCAGGTAGTTATAGAGAGCCAATGAGGTCTCCTCTCAGCCTCCTCTTCTCCAGGCTAAACCAGTTATTGATCACGAAAGGAACAAAGACACAGAATTCCAGTTAGGATCCCCGTGCCCATAAATCGAGCTGCCTCTGGACGATGCTCAGTACCTTTTATCTGCCAACAGAGACAACAAGCAGCAGCAGTAACTCGGCTGCGGTCAGGCCTGGGCCCCGCGGCCCCAAGCCGCCACCTCCCGGCGGTGACAGCGGAGCCACCGCCTCCCGAGCTCCCCCCGCGGAGGCCGAGGGCCCCGCACGGCCCCGCGGGCCCCGCACCCGCCGGGAGGCGCCGCCAGCCTCCCGAACGCACCCCGAGAGGCCTCCCGAGTGCTGACTCACGGGAAGGCAGCGGCCAGCGAGCCTCGGGGGCTCCGCGCCCGCCGTCCCGGGACGGACTCATTGTTCTGTGTGTGTCCCTCCCCATCCCCAAACCGCGCGCCCAGCCCCCCCCCCCCAACCCCGGCCCCGTCTCCTCACTCTCCCCCCCTCGACCCTCAGGCCCGAATTCCCCCTCACCCTTGGCCAGCGCCACGGTGGAGTTCTCGGTGTCGATGGTGTAGAGGATGCCCTCATAGCGGATCTGCGCCTTGGAGATGAGGCTGATCTTGCTGCCAATGTAGGGGGTCCCCGAACTCATGGCGGCGGCGGCGGCGGCGCTGCTGAGGCCGGCTGAAGGCGGCGGGTGGCACAGGGAGTGAAGCGGGGGAGCCGCGAGGGAGGAGGAGGAGGCCGCGCGGAGCCGCCGCGCGCGCCCACGCACACTGCGGAGCCGGGAGCCCCGCCGAGCGAGCTTTATATAGGGCGGAGGGAGACGGGCGGAGGGGGGGGTATAGGAGGAGGGGGGGGGCGTGCTGCGGGCCCCGCTGCGCATGCGCCTCCGCCTCCTGCTATTGACCAGACGGGAGACGGGGTCAGGCGCGCTGGGAAGGAGGGAGGAGGCGAGCGAGGAGGGGAAGCCCGGAGCCCGCGTCACGTGACCGGCC
>JAUMJK010001004.1:0-47015 GCA_033558105.1 Coccyzus lansbergi
CCCCTCGCTCCCCCTCGGGACCCTCCCCCAGCACCCCCCCCCCAATCCCCAGTGCCCTCCCCCAGCACCCCCTTTCCCACTATACTCCTCCCAGTACACTCTCCCAGCACCAACATCCACCCAGTGCCCTCCTGTTCCCCCCCACCCACACGGTACTTCCCCCCATACCCTCCCTGGTCCCCCCTCTCAGTACACCCCGCCATACCCTCCCTGAGCACCCCAGTACACCCCCAGCCCCCCCTGTACCTTCCCCAGCACCCTCATCCCCCCCAGTACCCCCCCCATACTCTCCCTGGTCCACCCCTCCCAGTACACTCCCCCCAGCATCCTCATCTCACCCAGTACCCCCCCCCCCCCATACTCTCCCTGGTTCCCCCCAGTACACCCCAGTACACTCCCCCCATACCCTCCCCTTGATCACCCCAGTACAATCCCAGTGCCCCCTGTACCTTCTCCCAGCATCCTCATCCCCCCAGTGCCCCCCATACTCTCCCCTGCCCCCCCCCTTCCAATACACCCCAGTACACTCCCCCCATACCCTCCTCCGATCACCCCAGTACCCCCCCAGCCCCCCCACGTACCTTCCCCCAGCAGCCCCATCCCCCCCCAGTACCCTCCCATACTCTCCCCTGGCCCCCCCCCTCCCAATACACCCCCGTACACTCTCCCCCATACCCTCCCCCTGATCACCCCAGTACACCCCCAGTACCCCCTGTACCCCCCCACCCACCCAGTAACATCCCCCAGTATCAACCACCTGGTACCCCCTATTCCCAGGACCCTCCCATGTGCCTCCCCCCCTTACCTTCTCCCAGTAACCCTTTCCCCAGTCTACTCCTCCCAGTACCCTCATCCCCCCCAGTATCCCCCCTCTATCCCTCCCTGGTCCCCCTCTCCCAGTACACTCCAGTACCCTCCCCCTGATCACCCCAGTACCCGCCCAGCACCCCCCAGTAACATCCTCCAGAACCCTAGTATCCTCCCCCTGGTGCCCCTCAGAACCCCTTCGGGTACCTCACCCCAGTATCCCTCCCAGTGCCATTGGTCCCACAGCCGCGCTGCTGGACTGGGGCAGACTGGGATGGGACTGGGACCCTCCACGAGGACTGTGAAGCACACAGACCCCCCACCCTCCATCAGGGCCAGCAGCTCCCAGGCAGCAATGGGAGAAAGGAGAAAAACAGGTCCCTGGTGGGGCAGGAGGTGATGCTGGTGTGGAGCAGGATCATCCTGCACAGCTCACCTGTCCTATGTAGCCTACCTGTCCTGCACAGCCCACCTGTCCTGCAGTCTACCTGCCCTGCACAGCCTACCTGCACTGCACAGCCCACCTGCCCTGCACAGTCCACCTGTCCTGCACGGCCTACCTGCCCTACCTACCTGTCCTATGCAGCCTACCTGTCCTGCACAGTCTACCTGTCCTGCCCAGCCCACCTGTCCTGCCCAGCCTACCTGCCCTGCCCAACCCACCTGCCCTGCCCAGCCTACCTGCCCTGCACAGCACACCTGTCCTGCACAGTCTACCTGCCCTGCACAGCCCACCTGTCCTGCACAGTCTACCTGCCCTGCACAGCCCACCTGTCCTGCCCAGCCTACATGTCCTGCACAATCTACCTGCCCTGCGCAGCCCACCTGTCCTGCAGTCTACCTGCCCTGCACAGCCTACCTGCACTGCACAGCCCACCTGCCCTGCACAGTCCACCTGTCCTGCACAGCCTACCTGCCCTACCTACCTGTCCTATGCAGCCTACCTGTCCTGCACAGTCTACCTGTCCTGCACAGCCCACCTGTCCTGCCCAGCCTACCTGCCCTGCCCAACCCACCTGCCCTGCCCAGCCTACCTGCCCTGCACAGCACACCTGTCCTGCACAGTCTACCTGCCCTGCACAGCCCACCTGTCCTGCCCAGCCTACATGTCCTGCACAATCTACCTGTCCTGCACAGCCCACCTGTCCTGCTCCCTTTCCCAGGAGGGAGCAGACAAGCCATCCTCTTGCTAAAAGCCCATTTGGGGAGCAGGCACCCAACGCCAGCTATTTCTGGTGTGATGAGGCCGGACGGGGGTAACGATCCCTCAGGAGACCCCAAAGTGAATCCCTGCAAACCCCAAGAGCAGCTTTGCATCCTCTGCCCTCTTTTTATCTTAAATTGTTTTTCAGGGTGTTCCACACGGGATTCCTGCTCCAGCCATGAAACCATCACCCATCAGCGAGGTCCTGGGCCAGCGGAGGTTTTCCTGTGTCCCTGGAAATCATTAGAGGGGATTTTTTTCCTGGCTAAAGGCGACGAAACTGGCTCTCATGGCCAGTAAACATCCCTGGGTCACTCAGGAGTAGCTGGGCTGCTCCATCAGGGAGAAAGGGCTGCGATGGGTGGGAAGAGGAAACTCCTTGGCTTGGGCTGTGGGATAAGGGTCAAACGCTGCAACAGCTGGTGAGTGGATTGATGCCAAAGCAAAAACAAAAACAAAAACAAAAAAAATCCAGAAACAAGAAGTCCGTCTGTCTCAGCACCGTGTTTTCAGCAAGGAGGCTGAGACCACATGGGGTCCTGGGAGAGCTTAGCACCCGGACCCGGTTGTTGTGTCCAAGGAGCACAAATCGTGCTGGTTTGGGGCTTGGGGAGGGCTGCCTGGGGACACGGGGATCCTGTGCTGTGGTGAGAGCACGAGGGAGCTCGGTTTTCCTATCCTAGAAGGAGAAAAGGAGCCATCAGGTGATGCGCTGCCATCTATAAATACACCCGGGGGCTGAGTAAACATCATGGAGAGAAGGAAAATAAAGCGAAGCCGGAGAGCGGCGCTGGCACAAAGACACATTTATAGAAACTGGCCGGGAACGAGCTTCGGCTGGAAGGGAGGTGACAGCTCCTGCTTGGCCCACAGGGAGGTCCTCAGCAGGCTCCAATGGAGCCACCGTGGTGACCAAAGGCAGAAAGGAGATGATGAATCATAGAATCATAGAACAACCAGGTTGGAAGGGACCCGTCGGATCTTCTAGTCCAACCATTCCTATCAAATATTAAACCATGATGAGGCTGCAGGGAGAGACCCCCATGGCCGTAGAAGACAGCTGGAGCCTCTGTTCCTACCTCTGTGAGGCTGAAAGCTGCCCCAGCAGAGAGCACGGACACCCCTTTGCTTGCAGGCAACACCTCCACACTGGAACCTCTTCCCATCCATGGCACAGCAGGATTTGGGAAGCCAGAGACGCAGCACCGGGAGACGTTAACACCACCAGCTCTGCCTGGCGGAGCTCCCGCATCCGCAATTAAATCCGGGTGGCAGCATCCCTAGGGAGAAGGCACCAGCGCAGCCAGGCTGCAGGTGTGGGCATGGGCACGCTGAAAATCAGAGAATCACAGAACAACCAGGTTGGAAGGGACCCATGGGATCTTCTAGTCCAACCATTCCTATCAAAAATCCCCGGCTGCCTTTCCTTGCGCCTCCCAGATCTGGGGGAAAAGATGCTTCATCTCCGAGCAGGGCGAACAACCTGCCTCGCGGCTCAACCCGTGGGCACGAAAGGTTCCGGTGGCGCCGTGTTTTCTCAAGGCTGGGTGCTCCGTTCAGTGGCAGGGAGGTTGTCAGCTATTTACACGCCACACGCAGGGCTCGGCGGCTCCCGTGACGTTGGCCGCTGGCACGACGCTCGCAGGCTGGAAATATCCAACCCGTTAGGGGGAAAAAAAATGGCTGCTTAGGAATAAAACGGTAATAAAACAGCGTCGGAATCAAACCTACCCTGTGCAGAGCAGAGCTCCGGTCAGGCTGCTGCTCGTGTCTTGCCAGGAGGAGCCTGTATAAATCAGGATATTTGGGTTTATGGCAGGATAGTGGGTTTTAATCGCAGCAGCGATGCCGCTGCAGGAAGGAGAGCTGTGTGCTGGCTACAAAACTAGAAACCTCAGACACGCGGGAGTGCGGGGATGCGGCGCCTTGCGCTGCAGAGAGGCGAAAATCCAAAGGGAAAAAGCAAACCCGGCTCCGTTTTACTGAAAAAGAGAAGAAGGGTTCACACGGAGCTCCGTGCGTGATGTGCGAGAGGCTCCCGATGCTCCCAACCCACTCGCATCCCATCTCCGGCACCGCTCCAGGCTCAGCTCCGTAAGTTAGAGTTCATAGAATCATAGAATCATAGAACAACCAGGTTGGAAGAGACCCAATGGATCATCAAGTCCAACCATTCCCACCAATCACTAACCCATGTCCCTCAGCACCTTGTCTATCCGTCCCTTAAACCCCTCCAGGAATCAAGAGAGCCAGAAAATCAAAGCAAACAGCCTAAAACAGCCTTAAAAAACGAGCAAAGCCTATGCCTGCCGACAGTTTCCACACTTCGGAGAATATTTCTGTCCATCTCTTTGATTCAGACTGGGAAACCCACATCCCGAAGGGCATTGGTTACGTTTAATTCTCATTCAGAGGCTTTCACGTCGCGCGAAATAACAGAAAAATGAGGCGAGAAACTTCTACTGCTTCACTATAGCTAAAACCAGTTCATGCTGCAGACTCACTTCTGCGTCCCAGTCCCTCGTGCCCGTCTCACCCGCACTGGGGATGCTGCGGCATCTTCTCCAGCCCCTCGTGCTGCCACGATGCTGCGGGAGGTGGCAGGAGCTTAGGGAACGCATGGAAATACCATTTTGCCAGGTGGTCTTCCGTCCTTATCAAGGCCAACCAGGTGCACGGGTTGCTGGTCACGGCCCAACTGCCACGTTTCCTCTTGCACGACTGCGGTTTGGTATCACTTCGAGGTGAAAAGGCTGATGATAAAGCCTGTGCCATGAACCTTTCCATGTGCTTGCATGGACACAGAAACGCAGGCAGCCAGAGCCTTCCCGTGGAAGCTGGAGCTGCGCAGATAAACCCCTGCAGACCCAGATACCCTGCGAGATAAGCAGCTGATATGAATTTTCACTGAAGCTGCTTGTGACAGCCCATCGTGTCCCCCCCCAGCCCAGCCCAGCCCCAAAACAATCCCCTTCAGCAAGAAGCACCTTTACAGCAAGAGGCTACGAGCAGCATTATAGGAGCTGGGACAGGGAAAAGTGAAAGGGAGGAGGGTAGGGAGGCTCTGCAAAGGGACCTAAACAGGCTGGATCCATGGGCTGAGTCCAATGGGATGAGGTTTAACAAGGCCAAATACCACGTCCTGCACTTGGGGCACAACAACCCTATGCAGAGCTACAGACTGGGAGAAGTCTGGCTGGAAAACTGCCAGGATGAGAGGGACCTGGGGGGGTTGGTCGACAGCGACTGACCATGAGCCAGCAGTGTGCCCAGGAGGCCAAGAAGGTCAATGGCATCCTGGTTTGGATCAGAAATGGTGTGACCAGCAGGGCCAGGGAGGTTATTCTCCCTCTGGACTCGGCACTGGTGAGGCTGCTCCTTGAATCTTGTGTTCAGTTGTGGGCCCCTCAGCACAAGAAGGATGTTGAGGCTCTGGAGAGAGTCCAGAGAAGAGCAACGAAGCTGGTGAAGGGGCTGGAGAACAGACCCTGTGAGGAGCGGCTGAGAGAGCTGGGGGTGTTTATCCTGGAGAAGAGGAGGCTGAGAGGAGACCTCATTACTCTCTCCAACTCCCTGAAAGGAGGTTGTGGAGAGGAGGGAGCTGGGCTCTTCTCCCAAGGGACAGGGGACAGGACGAGAGGGAATGGCCTCAAGCTCCACCAGGGGAGATTTAGGCTGGAGATTAGGAGGAAGTTTTTCACAGAAAGGGTCATTGGGCATTGGAATAGGCTGCCCAGGGAGGGGGTTGATTCCCCTTCCCTGGAGGTGTTTAAGGGATGGGTAGATGAGGTGCTGAGGGACATGGGTTAGTGTTTGATTGGAATGGTTGGACTCGATGATCCGATGGGTCTCTTCCAACCTGGTGATTCTATGATTCTATGAAAGCCAATGGGGTGAACAAGGTTTCAGCCCTCCCAGCTGAGCCCCCAGCACCACAATCCTGTGGAGGGACCACACCAGCAATGCTTCGCGGAGGAAAGGAGGCAGTGGGAAGGTTCGATGCTTCTCCAGTTCACAGCCCAGAGAGGGACCCTCTGGGCTGGGGTCAGAGGGACCCTCCTGATCTCCTGCTGCCCCAGTGCAGGTGCCGGTGGCTCAGGTGGCTGCGGGGGTGGCCGTTGTCTCCTCAGCAGGGCTGGGGGGCGATTCGGTGCTGCTGCTGATCACGTTCTCGTATTTTGGCTCTTCCTCCAGGGCAGCCTGGCTCTTCGTTTCCAGGCTGAAGACTGACTCAGGGGTTTTGCCCCTCTCCGTGGCACCTACAGCATCGCCGGCTCCTTCCTGGGCCTCGGTGCTTTTCATTGAGGAAGATGCGAGAAGGAAGGACTGTCTCTTCCCAGGGAGATGCTGGTGCTTGCCAGGGGTTGGCTCAGCAGGAGCCCCTGGGACACTCTCTCTCTGCTTGCAGCTACTCACCGAGTCTCTGCACTGCGCCAGGGCCCGGCGGGGAGGCTTCTGGATGGCCTCACCGCTCTTCCTCACCTTGGATTCCTCCTTCTGGATGGCCTCGACGCTCCTCCTCACCTTGGGTTCCTCCTGGATGGCCTCCACACTCCTCCTCACCTTGGATTCCTCTTTCTGGATGGCCTCAACGCTCCTCCTCACCTTGGATTCCTCCTTCTGGATGGCCTCGACGCTCCTCCTCACCTTGGGTTCCTCCTGGATGGCCTCCACACTCCTCCTCACCTTGGATTCCTCCTTCTGGATGGCCTCGATGCTCCTTCTCTTCTTGGGCTCCTCCTTGGCCGCCCACTTCCCCCTCTGCAAGCTGCTCAGCCTCTTGAGCACGGCCTGGACTGGCCCCTCAGCGCCGCCCTCAGCCTTGGGCTCCTGCCCGGCCGTTCCCACCGTCATGTAGATGGTGGTGAGGTTGGGCTCCTTCCCCTTGGCCTCCCAGCTGCCGGATTTCGCAGCCGCTTCGAGCGCCTCCACTCTCTGGGCCACGTGCCTGGTGCCAGAGACCACTCTCCGGCGTCCCCCCGGGGTGGCCCGCGGCGACGGACGGTGGCCTTCCTCCCCCTTGCCCAGGGGATCGGGGCTCTCGTAGCAATCGCTGGCCGGTCGTTCAGGAGAGATCTCGGCCGTCGCGTCCCCTGCTGACTGGGACAGCTTGGATGGGCCCCACAGGGCCTTAGGCTTCCAGACAGGGCTGGGGGTCTCTGCTGCCCCGAATTTGGTCCCTTCGGCGAAGGACACGGAGGGTCGCTTGGCCTTGGCGATGCTGGAGGTGCGCGGGATGGCAAAGGGCTGCGAGACGTCCTCGGAGTCGAAGGCGGAGGGGTCCGGGAGCGCCTCGCCGGGGGGGGACGCCCCATCCTGCAGCTCAGCCCCTCCGAGCAGCGGGATGCCTGTGGGAGGAGGGGAGGGTTAGGGCTGCTGGAGCTGCTCCAGGGATGCATTCAGGGACAGAGGGGGATGCCATGGGAGGAGACGATCCCCGGGAGCATTTTCCCAGGAGGACATTGTGGACATCTATGGGCATTGGAATAGGCTGCCCAGGGAGGGGGTTGATTCACTTTCCCTGGAGGTGTTTAAGGGACAGATGGACGAGGTCCTGAGGGACATGGGTTAGTGTTTGATAGGAATGGTTGGACTAGAAGATCCGATGGGTCTCTTCCAACCTGGTGATTCTATGATTGTGCCATAGGGTTGTCAAGCACAGTGCTGTGTGTCCTCACACACAGGAAAAAGGTCATGAAAACAACTGCTGCTTGTGCCCAGAGCCCATCCCTGGGGTGCCCAGGGTTGGTAACAGGGCAGGATTGGCCCCCAGCAGAGCACTGGTGGCCAAGGAGAGGAGGAGCAGCCACGGGCATCACCTTCTCTGGGTGGGACGGAATACTCGGGTCCCTCGTTGTCGGTGTCGAAGGAGGAGAAGGAGCTGTCTGAGACCCAGGCGGCTGATGGGGGCTCGATGAAGCTGGGGTTGAAGGGGATTTCCACGTCGTGGTGGGAAACTGGGGAGAAGAAGACAACATAGAATTATAGAATCATAGAACAACCAGGTTGGAAGAGACCCGTTGGATCATCGAGTCCAACCGTTCCTTGCAAACACTAAACCATGTCCCTCTGCACCTCATCCACCCGTCCCTTAAACACCTCCAGGGAAAGTGAATCAACCCCCTCCCTGGGCAGCCTATTCCAATGCCCAATCACCCTCTGTGTGAAAAACTACCTCCTAATCTCTAGCCTAAATCTCCCCTGGTGGAGCTTGAGGTCATTCCCTCTCATCCTGTCCCCTGTCCCTTGGGAGAAGAGCCCAGCTCCCTCCTCTCCACAACCTCCTTTCAGGTAGTTGTAGAGAGCAATGAGGTCTCCTCTCAGCCTCCTCTTCTCTAGGTTAAACAACATCCAGCTGAGCTTGGGTACCCTGGGGTGCTCAGGGCTGGGGTGGGAGAGCAGCACCTGCCCTGAGACGTTCAGGGGGGTGTGGAATCGTCCCAAAGAGTGATGGTGCAGAGGATGCAGGGTGACAGCCTGGAAGGGATTTCAGCAGCTTTGCTTTTTTACCTGTGACCTTGGGAAGTTTGGAGCCGCTCAGGGTAAAACAAGGCATCATGGCGCTGAGGTTCGCCAGCACCCCCTGCACGTGGTGCTTCATCCTGGCCAGAACGTCGTCGTCCGGCACGGCCGCCCTGCGCAGAGGAGATGGGCTCCAGGGGATGTGGGAGATGGGGTTTCGCAGCGAAGGCTGCAAAATAGTACCTGTCTCTAGCGTCTGCTGAGCCAGCTCCGCAGCAGCAGCAGGCGACGCAGAGCAGCAGCAGCAGGAGAGGGACGAGGATGGCGGCTGCAAGGGCTCCGTGGTCCTTAAAACCTGTGCAGATGAGATGGGTTGAATCATAGAATCATAGAATCACCAGGTTGGAAGAGACCCATCGGATCATCGAGTCCAACCATTCCTATCAAACACTAACCCATGTCCCTCAGCACCTCATCCACCCGCACCTTAAACACCTCCAGGGAAGGGGAATCAACCACCTCCCTGGGCAGCCTATTCCAGTGCCCAATGATCCTTTACGTGAAAAAATTTTTCCTGATGTTCAGCCTAAACCTCCCCTGATGGAGCCTGAGGCCATTCCCTCTTGTCCTGTCCCCTGTCCCTTGGGAGAAGAGCCCAGCTCTCTCCTCTCCACAACCTCCATTCAAGGAGTTGGAGAGAGCAATGAGGTCTCCCCTCAGCCTCCTCTTCTCCAGGATAAACACCTCCAGCTCTCTCAGCCTCTCCTATTCTTCTACAGCCCTTTCACCAGCTTCGTGGCTCTTCTCTGGACTCTCTCCAGAGCCTCAACATCCTTCTTGTGCTGAGGGGCCCACAACTGAACACAGGATTCAAGGAGCAGCCTCACCAGTGCTGAGTCCAGAGGGAGAATCACCTCCCTGGCCCTGCTGGTCACACCATTTCTCATCTAAGCCAGGATGCCATTGGCCTTCTTGGCCACCTGGGCACACTGCTGCCTCATGGTCAGTCGCTGTCGACCAACACCCCCAGGTCCCTCTCCTCCTGGCAGTTTTCCAGCCAGACTTCTCCCAGTCTGTAGCTCTGCATAGGGTTGTTGTGCCCCAAGTGCAGGACGCGGCATTTGGCCGTGTTAAACCTCATCCCATTAGACTCTGCTCAGCTGAGTTTGGAGCATCCTGTGGCTGCTGAGCCCACAGGGCTGCCCCACATGGAGGATGCCGGAGCTGGGCCAGGAGGCATGAGGCATGGACCTCCCAGCACCTCCATCCCCAGCGAGATAATCATAAATCATAAATCACTAGGTTGGAAAGGACCCACTGGATCATCGAGTCCAACCATTCCCACCAGTCACTAAACCATGTCCCTGAGCACCTCAGCACCTCCAGGGAAGGTGACTCAACCACCTCCCTGGGCAGCCTATTCCATTGCCCAGTGACTGGGAGGTGAACGTGTGGTTGCTCTTACTCAACACGCAGTCCCCCCAGGCAGGGTGGCAGGTCCCCCGGGAGCACTGGCAGGGCGAGGAGCAGTTCACTCCGTAATACCCCTCTGGGCAGGTGTCGTTGCAGCTGGAAGAGAGAGAGAGGAAAGGAGAGAAATAACCCTGCGGAGAAGGTGGGGGGGGGGGGGGGGGTTGGCTCTGCCCTATTCCCAGCGTTACCTGTCTCCCCAGTAACCAGCCTGGCAGACGCACGCTCCGGACACGGGGTCGCAGCTCCCCGCAACACACTCTGGGCAGAGGAGCTGGCATCCATCGCCAAAGGTGCCCGTGGGGCAGGAGATGTTGCAGCTGCCAAGACAGAGAGCGAAGCATCATCCTGCTGCGCCTCACAGAGAGGGTTTAGAATCATAGAATCATAGAACAACCAGGTTGGAAGAGACCCATGGGATCATCGAGTCCAACCATTCCTATCAAACACTAAACCAAGTCCCTCAAGACCTCATCCACCCGTCCCTTAAACACCTCCAGGGAAGGGGAATCAACCTATTCCCACGAGGGAACTGGTGTCTGGTGTTTACCCACGAGGACTGGTGTCTGGGTGCTGCACAGACCTGGGTCCCATCCAGCCAGGCTCGCAGCGCTCGCAGGATCCCGTCTCCGGGTCGCAGGGCTCCCCGTGCTGGCAGTGGGGACACAGTTGGAGGCAGTCCTGGCCGTGGAAACCGGGCGCGCAGGGCTCCTTGCAGAGGGTCCCGTTCCAGCCGGGCGCGCAGGCCAGGCAGAAGCCGTCCACGGGCGAGCAGGGCTGGCCGAGCCTGCAGCTCCCGCAGCTGCACAGGCAGAGAAAGTGTCAATGAGGCGCTGACACCAACCCTTGGCTGCCCCAAAATTCAGGGGCATCAGTTTGGATCATGGGCTGATGCTCCATAGCACTCAATGCTCTGTGGCAGTGACAGGGCAGGAGGCAAACAGGGACAACAGATGCTGCTTTATTGCCCTGTGGAGCGGAACCAGGGAATAAGCAGATTTTGTGGGAACATCAGAGCTTTCTGTTGGCATCAGCAGGATGTGTCTTTTGGGATGATGCTGGTGCTGTGAGGGCTTCTCCAACCCCCCAGCACAGACCTCCTTGACCCCCCAAATCATAGAATGATAGAATCACCAGGTTGGAAAAGACCCACTGGATCATCGAGTCCAACCATTCCCAACAATCACTAACCCATGTCCCTCAGCACCTCGTCCACCTGTCCCTTAAATCCCTCCAGGGAAGGTGAATCAACCCCTTCCCTGGGCAGCCTATTCCAATGCCCAATGACCCTCTGTGTGAAAAACTTCCACCTAATCTCTAGCCTAAATCTCCCCTGGTGGAGCTTGAGGCCATTCCCTCTTGTCCTGTCCCCTGTCACTTGGGAGAAGAGCCCAGCTCCCTCCTCTCCACAACCTCTTTCAGGTAGTTGCAGAGAGCAATGAGGTCTCCCCTCAGCCTCCTCCAGGCTAAAGAGACAAACACAACTGCGATGACAACCGCTCTCCACAGCCCCTGGGTACCCCCCAGCTCACCTGTGCACGCACTGAGAGCCGTATTTCCCTGCCGGGCAGGGATCCTGGCAGCTCCTGCCCTGGTAGCCAGGGTGGCAGGCGCAGTGGCCGCTGAGGGGGCTGCAGGAGCCGTGCAGGCAGTCGCAGCGCCGCTGGCACGTGGGCCCCCAGAAGCCAGCCTGGCACTCGCACCTGCCCGTCTCCTGGGCGCAGGGCGAGAGGCCGCAGGAGCACTTGAAGCTGCACCTCCTGCCCCACCAGCCGGGCAGGCAGCGGCAGTGGCCGGTGAGGGGGTCGCACTGGGAGCCGGAGGGGTTGCACTGGCACTGCTTCTTGCAGGTGGGCGACCACCAGCCCGGCTCGCAGCGGCAGGCGCCCGTCACGGGGTCGCAGCGCCCGCGGGGGCCGCACTGGCAGGGGAACTGGCACAGCTCTCCCCACCGGTCGGGGTTGCAGGCGCAGCGGCCGCTGCCCGGGTCGCAGCGCCCATGCGGGTGGCACCGGCAGCTCCGCTTGCAGTCGGGGCCCCAGTACTGCTCGGGGCAGCCTGGAAGGAGAAGGAGACGGTGAGGAGGGAGGGTGCCGGGGGAGCCCCCTGTGAGCATCCAGGCTGGTGAAGGGGGTGGCATGGGCCGAGCCCTGGGGAGACACTCACGGGAACTGCAGTCTGCTCCGAAGAAGCCAGGTTTGCAGAGGCAAACGCCAGGTTTCACGCACACCTCGTCGGCCCCGCAGGCCTCCTCCCCCTCGCACAGCGCTAGGGCAAGGATTTTAGTGCAAAACAGCCACCCCGGGCTACACATCCCACTGCTGGACCAGCCACCACCTCCCACTGGAGAAATCATCGTCCTGCTTCCCACTCCATCCCTCTGGCTGAACCGGAGTCTCGTTACCCACCACTTCCCACTGGAGAAATCCTTGTCCTGCTTCCCACTCCATCCCTCTGGCTGAGCCGGAGTGTCGTTACCCACCATCTCCCACTGGAGAAATCACTGTCCTGCTTCCCACTCCATCCTTCTGGCTGAGCCAGAGTGTCGTTACCCATCACCTCCCACTGGAGAAATCATTGTCCTGCTTTCCACTCCATCCTTCTGGCTGAGCTGGAGTGTCATTACCTACCACCTCCCACTGGAGAAATCATTGTCCTGCTTTCCACTCCATCCTTCTGGCTGAGCCAGAGTGTCATTACCTACCACCTCCCACTGGAGAAATCCTTGTCCTGCTTCCCACTCCATCCTTCTGGCTGAGCTGGAGTGTCATTAGCTGCTTGTTCAGCCAGCGCTTGGGGGTCCCCAGGGTGCAGCAGCCACCACCTCCTCCCCAAAGAGTTGCTGGAGGCTTCCTCCCAACACCCAGAAGCACAGAGTAGCCGCTCAACCAAGCATGGCGACCGAGCTTTGAGTTTCGTGGCCACCCAACACTCACCAAGCGGACACTCTCGCCCTTCCTGCTTCCAGCCGGGGCAGCACGCGAGGCCAGTGGGAAGCCTGTGGGACAGACCGGGGGGTCAGCCAGGCTTGGGGGGGTCCCAGGGCTGCAGGGGGGGGGTCACACGCAGCTTTGGATAAAGTGAAGCGAATGGGGTTGCTGGGCCCGGGGGGGGCAGGGAAGCAGCGAGACCCCCCGGGGGCATCGCTCCGGAAGGAAGGCAGCAAAATAGAAGGAAATTTAAGAGGCTGCGGCCCAAGTGGGAAGTGGGACAGGGCGATGGGACAAGCTCGCTCAGCTCTGCCACTATGGAGCCTGTGCTGGGTCCCTGACGCTCTGGGAGCAGCTCAAAGCTTTGCTGGTCCCCAGAGTCAAGGAGCGAAGGGAACGGAAGGCACTGCCATTGACGGTGAGGCCGGTGGGAGAGGTAAGGTAGAGGGGACACCATCTCCCAAAGGCCATCGGGTCTTTCTCTGCCTGCGTTTCCCACCTGGGGTACAAGAAAGGTTTTGCTGAGGCTCCCCCATCCCCCTGAGTGTTGCCCTGTGCACTCAGGGTACACGAGAAATAACTCCTGGAGAAGGGGTCTGGGTGCTGCTCAAGTGTGACCCAACTACCCAACCACACTCCCCAGCATCACTCTGTCCTCTGTGCCCAGTAGGACAGATGGACAATGAGAAGCGGCAGGAGATGGAGACAGAATCATAGAATCATAGAACAACCAGGTTGGAAGAGACCCATCGGATCATCGAGTCCAACCATTCCTATCAAACACTAACCCATGTCCCTCAGTGCCTTGTCCACCCGTCCCTTAAACCCCTCCAGGGAAGGGGAATCAACCCCCTCCCTGGGCAGCCTATTCCAATGCCCAAAGACCCTCAAGATGAGATGGAGTAGGGGCCTCGGTGGCACCTACCTGCAGACGTTCCTGCCGCTGGGGTCGAGCTCCTGGGCCCAGCTCTGCACCCAGAGCCACAGCTGGAGGCAGAGGATGTGCCGGGTGCTCCCCATCCCTGCGGGACGCACGGCTCCCAGTCCCAGCGGCTCAGCTGGCGTCCGTCTGTCCCGTCCGTCCCGTCCCTCCTGTGCTGCGGCCTCTTCCTCCCACCAGCCTTGGGTTTCTTCCTGAGGAAATGTGGGAGGAGGCGCCCCGATCCCCACGTCAGGGGTGCGCTGGCAGCAGGACGCAGGGAACGCTGCCGCAGGGGCTGGATTTCATAGAATCATAGAATCAACAACCAGGTTGGAAGAGACCCATCGGATCATCGAGTCCAACCATTCCTATCAAACACTAAACCAAGTCCCTCAAGACCACATCCACCCGTCCCTTAAACACCTCCAGGGAAGGGGAATCAACCCCCTCCCTGGGCAGCCTATTCCAATGCCCAATGACCCTCTGTGTGATAAACTTCCTCCTAATCTCCAGCCTAAATCTCCCCTGGTGGAGCTTGAGGCCATTCCCTCTCGTCCTGTCCCTTGGGAGAAGAGCCCAGCTCCCTCCTCTCCACAACCTCCCTTCAGGTAGTTGTAGAGAGTAGTGAGGTCTCCTCTCAATCTCCTCTTCTCCAGGATAAACCACCCTGGCAGCAGCCGTGGGCGCCCAGGGGCTCAGCGCAGCCACGGAGGAGCCGAACGTCTCACCTGCCATCGTCCTACCCTCCTGCGCCATCCTCCATCATCCCCAAAGCCATTTTGGACAACATTACCCCAACCCACACGAGGCTCCCGCTGCCTCCTCCTGCCCCGACCCCCCACGCTCTGCCCCACAGCACCTCTCACCCCCAGCTGGGGCTGAGAAGGGGGTCCCCAAGTCCCCTGTGGGGACACGGCGTGGCCCACGCTGGCCTTTGAAGGGCTGCTGGGCCACCTCGTCGCCTTCCCAGGAGCTCCGTGTCAGCAGATGCACAGGAAACACCTTTTTCCTACCCAAGGTCGGCTTGGCCCCTGCGCCATGCGGGTTTAACTCCTCCTCGCCCAGCGCCGCAGCATCTGCTGCCTCGCTCCCCAGCACGGCCGAGCACCCCCAGAGGGGATCCAGGCTCGGGGAGAACCTCGGTGCACGAAACCCAACAGCTACACTATAAAACCACAACCCGAGCCCAGCAGCATCATCCAGGACGGAGAGAGCGGAGGCAGCAGCGGGTACCCCAGTGGAAAAAGCGCAACGATTTATTTCCGACTCCCCTTCCAGAGCTAGAAAATACCTGACCCGAGGGGACCGATTAGCCCCTGTGAACACGAGGATTGTTTTCAGTCTTCCAGTTCCCAGTAGCAGCGTTCCCAGAGGTCCCCATATCACACCGAGAGGTGCAGAGGTGGTGCTGCTCCCGAATGCTCCCAGAGCACCTGCACACCCGGTGCTCAGCCCCGACCAGCCACGGTGACCCCGAG
The DNA here is from genome assembly GCA_033558105.1 of Coccyzus lansbergi. Lineage (NCBI taxonomy): Eukaryota > Metazoa > Chordata > Aves > Cuculiformes > Coccyzidae > Coccyzus > Coccyzus lansbergi. The sequence goes on from JAUMJK010001004.1 coordinate 15,274, forward strand.
CACCCCAACTCCACCTTCACGCCGCAGGGACCGGGGGAGGTAGGAACAGAAAGAGGTGAAGCCAAATACCCCACAGGGCAGGATCCGGCAGAGCTGTTCGGCAGAAGGAGCCACCAGAGCATGGGAAGAGCCCTTTGGGGTGAGGCAGCAGAAAGAGGGTGGAGATACTCGCTGGGCTGAGCTGCAAGTATGGAGAAGTGGGGAGCAGGGACATGGTTGTGTGGGATCTCAGTGGTTGAGCACAAGGGGAAGGTGGCTGAGAGGCTCAGAGGTGCAGAGTTCTGGTGCCAGGCTAGTGCGACCCAGCCGAGCGTTGAACAGGGAGAAGCAGGGATATGGTTATGTGGGATCCCAGCGGTTAAGCACAAGGGGAAGGTGGCTGAGAGGCTCAGAGGTGCAGAGTTCTGGTGCCAGGCTGGCGCGACCCAGCCGAGCGTCGAGCAGGGAGAAGCAGGGAGCAGGGACATGGTTGTGTGGGATCCCAGCGGTTGAGCACAAGGGAAAGGTGGCTGAGAGGCTCAGAGGTGCAGAGTTCTGGTGCCAGGCTGGCGCGACCCAGCCGAGCGTCACAGTGGGTTGGCAGGAAGGCTGCCCACGCTGCCTCTTCACCATCCCCACGGCACGAGGAAGGGGCCAGGGCTGCCCTGGAAGATGCCAGGAGGAGTCGGCAAGCGCTGCTGCAAGGCCAGCTCCAGCTCCCGTGCAGGTGGGGTCAGAGGGGCAGCTCGGCTCTGTCGGGGCAGCTGGCGGCCGGCTCGCTCGCTCGCTCCGCTTCCAGTTGCGTGTCCAGCGAGTCGACGATTTCCCAGGCTCCGGAGCAGCTGGACGTGGAGGGGTGGTTGGTGCTGCCCTGATACCAGGGCCCAAAGCTGCAGAGAGCGCAGATAAGGGCTGTGGGGGAGAGGAGCCTTCCCAGGGAAGCAGCTGCATCACCACCTCCCCGTGTTTGGTGGTGCCAGCTGAGAGTTTCTAAGCGTGTGTGGCACCTCTCAGGCTCCTGCCAAGCAGAGTCCCCCCAGAACCAATCAAATTCCCTGTGTCCCCATCCCTGTCATCCCATCCCAGCTCAGCTCCATCCCTCCTCGTCCCCTGCAGGGCAAGGGACCAGGCTCAGGCCCCACGGCTACACCCCAACCTCCTCTCATTCCGCCGAGCCTCCCGTCCTCAGCGTGGGAGCAAACTTACAAGCTCCTTATTTTGGATTCCGGAGGCTGAGCATCCACGCAGTCTGTGCCGTGCGCTGGGAGCCACGAGCCCTCGTCTTCATCGCTGCAGCACAAAGGAGTGAGGGGGAAAAACCTGCACTGAGTCACAGGCTCAGCACCAGCGGGTGCCAGAGCCACCCAGAGGGGAAGAGTCAGCTCTCCTTCGCCAGCTCTCCATGGGGAGCCAGGAGTTCATAGAGTCATAGAACAACCAGGTTGGAAGGGACCCACAGGATCATCTAGTCCAACCATTCTTATCAAACACTAAACCAAGTCCCTCAAGACCTCATCCACCCGTCCCTTAAACACCTCCAGGGAAGGGGAATCAACCACCTCCCTGGGCAGCCTATTCCAATGCCCAATGACCCTTTCCGTGAAAAACCTCCTCCTAATCTCTAGCCTAAATCTCTCCTGGTGGAGCTTGAGGCCATTCCCTCTTGTCCTGTCCCCTGTCCCTTGGGAGAATAGCCCAGCTCCCTCCTCTCTACAACCTCCCTTCAGGTAGTTGTAGAAAGTAATGAGGTCTCCTCTCAGCCTCCTCTTCTCCAGGATAAACAACCCCAGCTCTCTCAGCCGCTCCTCATAGGTTCTGTTCTCCAGCCCCTTCACCAGCTTCGTGGCTCTTCTCTGGACTCGCTCCAGAGCCTCAACATCCTTCTTGTGCTGAGGGGCCCACAACTGGACACAGGATTCAAGGAGCGGCCTCACCAGTGCTGAGTACAGAGGGAGAAGAACCTCCCTGGCCCTGCTGGTCACACCATTTCTGATCCAAGCCAGGATGCCATTGGCCTTCTTGGCCACCTGGGCACACTGCTGGCTCATGGTCAGTTGCTGTCGACCAACACCCCCAGGTCCCTCTCCTCCTGGCAGTTTTCCATCCAGACTTCTCCCAGTCTGGAGCTCTGCATAGGGTTGTTGTGCCCCAAGTGCAGGACAGACAACAAAACTTTGATCTCTGGAAGGAGGCGGCAGCGCTTGGCCTGGAGGAGCAACCTCCCAGGCGACCCCCCCAGAGCCTGCCCGTCCCGCAGGGGAGGACGAGCAGGACTCACCTGCTCTCCGACTCCTCCACCGTTCCCAGCATTTTGGCTCTGATCTTTTTCCTCTGCCTTTTGATCGTCGACTTCATGGCATCCAGGAAGAAGCTGGGAATCCTCTCTTCGTTCAGCAGCTCCCTAGCAAAAAGCAGCCAAGTGGTTAGCAGAGAGATTGGTGAAGAAACCTGACTGAGCCAGGAGCAGCCTCGACAGGCTCCAGGGAGCTGCAGGGACAAGAGGGACCTGGACTCACCGCTGGTAATAAGCCAACTCCTCCTGCACCAAGAACAAGTTGGTCTTGAGCTCGTTCCGCTCCTGCAGGATCTGCTGCAGCTCTTCCCTGGAGAAGCAGCAGTGAGCAGGGCTCCTGCCTGGGTCTGTGTCCTGCTGCTGCTGCTGCTGCGGCTCCTCCAGGGGCGATGATTCTCCTTCCTGGGGGGACGGAGAGTCAGCAGGGACACAGAGACCCCCAAGTGCAGGCAGAGAGGGAAGAGGAACAGTCTCAGCAATGAGTTTGGAGTCCCGAGCGGCTGCAGCCACCGTGAACCCTCCTCATTCTCCGAGTCCCAGCTCTGCCTCCCACTGCCTCACCGGCTTGTGCTTCGGCTGCTGGGTCTCAGCGCCGGTTCTGTTCCTCCTGCTCGTTTCCCGCTGGGTTTCCAGTAACGCGGCCTCCAGGTCCGATTTCTTCTCCAGGGCACTCTTGAGCTGGGCCTGCACCACGGCCACCTTGTGCCGCAGGTCCTCGTTCATGGCCATGAAGCGATGCAGTTGCTCCTGCAGCTGGAGGGCACGGGGCAGGGGTGTGAACTGGGGCAGGGGGATGAGCTGGGGCAACAGGGTAAGCTCCCTCTGGACTCAGCGCTGGGGAGGCTGCTCCTTGAATACTGTGTCCAGTTGTGGGTCCCTCACCACAAAAAGGATGTTGAGGCTCTGGAGCGAGTCCAGAGAAGAGCAACAAGGCTGGTGAAGGGGCTGGAGAACAGGCCCTATGAGGAGCGGCTGAGAGAGCTGGGGGTGTTTATCCTGGAGAAGAGGAGGCTGAGAGGAGACCTCATTACTCTCTCCAACTCCCTGAAAGGAGGTTGTGGAGAGGAGGGAGCTGGGCTCCTCTCCTAAGGGACAGGGGACAGGACAAGAGGGAATGGCCTCAAGCTCCGCCAGGGTAGAGTTAGGCTAGAGATTAGGAGGAAGTTTTTCACAGAAAGGGTCATTGGGTCTTGGAATAGGCTGCCCAGGGAGGTGGTTGATTCCCCTTCCCTGGAGGTGTTTAAGGGACGGGTGGATGAGGTCTTGAGGGACTTGGTTTAGTGTTTGATAGGAATGGTTGGACTAGAAGATCCGATGGGTCCTTTCCAACCTGGTTGTTCTATGATTCTATGATTCTATGAACGGGGTGAGCTGGGGCAGCAGGATGACCTGGGGCAGCAGCTCCGAGTCCCCACCCAGGGCCACCAGTGCATCCCGAGCTGCAGGAAAGGCAACTGGCCGAGCAGGCTTGCAGCCCCACGGAGTAGGTGACATGAAAGCATGTTCCCAGGCCACTCACCGCCTCCGTGTCTCGGCTCTTGCAGACGATCTCGTGGGCCTGGGCACGCAGCTCATCCCTCTGCTTGTCCACCACCTCCTTCAGCCGCAGCATCACCTCCCGCTCCTTCCGAGCTGTGCTGTCTGAGCCCGGACACGGGGGACAGGGCTGAGCGGCCCCTGCCACCCCAGGACTCCCCCAACCCCACGACACAACAAGGTTCCTTGGTGCAAAGCCAGACGCTGATGTTCCTGGCAGACCAAGGCCTCCACCACCCTCCTGGGACCTCAGGGTCCCTCTGGCTCGAAGAACAAGACGCTTGTGCTCCCTGGTAGGAGGGGTCCCCAGGGCTGGGTAGCCCAGAGAGCAGGCTCGTCCCGCACCCAGCCTGCTGTCCCCACCAGGGACACCCAGTAGCATCAGGGGACCCCAAGGCCACCGGGACACCCACCTTCCTGGGACTGGCTCTCGGCAAGCTGCCCCAGGAGCTGCTGGTTCTGCTCCTCCAGGCAGGCCAGGCGGCTGCGCAGGGCTTGCTCCCGGCACTCGGCCTCCCACAGCCTCTGCTCTGGGTCCTGGGGGACGGGGACAGCCAGGTCAGAGCCATCTACCAGGGATGGGGACAGTGGGGTCAGAGTCACCCCAGAGGGTGGGAACAGCTGGGTCAGAGCCAGCCTGGGGAGGACAGGGACAACCATGTTGGAGCCACCTCTGAGGATGGGAAGAGAACTTGGGTCAGATCCACCTCAGGGCATGGCCACAGTGGAGTGAGAGCTGCCCCAGTGGATGAGGACAGCAGGGTCAGAACCTCCCCAAGGAGCACAGGGACAGGCAGGTCAGAGTATCCCCCAAAGAGGACAGGGACAGGTAGGTCTGAGCCTCCCCTCCCCACTAGACGGGGACAGCAGGGTCAGAGGCCCAAGGAGGACAGGGACAGGCAGGCTGGAGCCTCCCCTCCCCACAAAATGGGGAACAGAGCCCCAAGGAGGACAGGGACAGGTAGTTCGGAGCCTCCCTCCCCACAAGATGGGGACAGAAGGGTCAGAGCCCCAAGGAGGACAGGGACAGGTAGTTCGGAGCCTCCCCTCACCCCAAGATGGGGACAGCAGGGTCAGAACCCCAAGGAGCACAGGAACAGGCAGGTCACAGCCTCCCCCCAAGATTGGGACAGCAGGGTCAGAGCCCCAAGGAGGACAGGGACAGGTAGGTCGGAGTCTCCCCTTCCCACAAGATGGGGACAGGAGGGTCAGAACCTCCCCAAGGAGGACAGGGACAGGTAGGCCGGAGCCTCCCCTCCCCACAAGATGGGGGCAGCAGGGTCGGAGCCTCCCCTCCCCACAAGATGGGGGCAGCAGGGTCGGAGCCTCCTCTCCCCACAAGATGGGGACAGCAGGGTCAGAGGCCCAAGGAGCACAGGGACAGGCAGGTCAGAGCCTCCCCTCCCCACAAGACGAGAACAGCAGGGTCAGAGCCCCAAGGAGGACAGGGACAAGTAGGCCAGAGCCTCCACTTCCCACAAGATGGGGACAGCAGGGTCAGAGCCGCAAGGAGGACAGGGCCAGGTAGGTCGGAGCCTTCCCTCCCCACAAGATGGAGACAGCAGGGTCAGAGCCTCCCCAAGTTGTACAGGGACAGGTAGGTCAGAGCCTCCTCTCCCAACAAGATGGGGACAGCAGGGTCAGAACCCCAAGGAGGGTAGGGACAGGTAGGTCAGAGCCTCCCCTCCCCACAAGACAGGGGCAGCAGGATCAGAGCTCCAAGTAGGACAGGAACAGGTAGGTCAGAGTATCCCCCAAGGAGGACAGGAACAGGTAGGCCAGAGCCTCCCAAGATGGGGACAGCAGGGTCAGAGCCCCAAGGAGGACAAGGGCAGGTAGATGAGAGCCACCCCACGGCTGGAGACCCCCTTCCCTTCTCACCTCGTCCCGTGCAGCAGCCGGTGCGTCCCCGTCGGTGGTCGCGGGGGTCATGTTGGCCTCCAGCAGCTCGAGTAGCCGCACGAGGGGCGGCACGAGCCCGGCCAAGGCCTCGGGCCCACAGCGGGAGGCCAAGCGGCGCAGCTCGGCCCCCAAGGCCCCGGCCGTGCGGTAGAGGAGCTGCGGGGCCAGGCGGCCCAGAGCCCTGCGGCCCCTCAGCTCCGCCATCATCCGCCCGGCCCCGGTTAGACCGCCCCGCTCCGCCCCTGAGGCGGGACCTCAACTCGCTTCCTACAAAATTTATTGAATAAACACGAGTACAACCAACTGGGAATGAGGGGAGAGGGGAGGTGAGGGAGAGGCGTTGAATATCAACAGTAGTGGAATTGGGCCGAAGGGCAGCGTCAGGCGTACAGGTCCTCCCGGTCGGCTGAGTAAACCTCTCCCTCCTGCAGCAGCGCGAAGTTGAGGAAGTGGGAAGGGCGGTGGACCTCGTGGTAGAACTCCTTGGGGTTGGCCAACTGCAGCTCGTACTTCATGTTGGGGTCGTGGCGAACACCTGCAAGGAAGAAGCCATCAGGCACCTGGAAACCCTTCCTACATCCGCTGGGCGTTCCTACCTCTGCTGAGCCTTCAGACCTCCGCTGAGCCTTCCCACCTCTGCTGATCCTTCCCACCTCTGCTGATCCTTCCCACCTCTGCTGATCCTTCCCACCTCCAATTTAGGATGTTGAGGCTCTGGAGTGAGTCCAGAGAAGAGAAACGAAGCTGGTGAAGGGGCTGGAGAACAGGCCCTATGAGGAGCGGCTGAGAGAGCTGGGGGTGTTTAGCCTGGAGGAGGCTGAGAGGAGACCTCATTGCTCTCTGCAACTACCTGAAAGGAGGTTGTGGAGAGGAGGGAGCTGGGCTCTTCTCCCAAGGGACAGGACAAGAGGGAATAGCCTCAAGCTCCAGCAGGGGAGATTTAGGCTGGAGATTAGGAGGAAGTTTTTCACAGAAAGGGTCACTGTGCATTGGAACAGGTTGCCCAGGCAGGTGGTTGATTCCCCTTCCCTGGAGGTGTTTAAGGGACGGGTGGATGAGGTGCTGAGGGACATGGGTTAGTGTTTGATAGGAATGGTTGGACTGGATGATCCGATGGGTCTCTTCCAACCTGGTTGTTCTATGATTCTATGATTCAACTCATCTCATCTGGGAGCTGGGCTCTTCTCTCAAGGAACAGGATGTGAGGGAATGGCCTCAAGCTCTACCAGGGGAGGTTCAGGCTCAACATGAGGAAAAAATTTTTCATGGGAAGGGTCACTGGACACTGGCAGAGGCTTCCCAGGGAGGGGCTTGAGTCACCTTCCCTGGAGGGGTTTAAGGGACGAGTGGACAAGATGCTGAGGGACGTGGGTTAGTGTTTGATAGGAATGGTTGAACTCGATGATCCGGTGGGTCTCTTCCAACCTGGTTGTTCTATGATTCTGTAAGTTAATTTTTAAGCAGTTCCTAAATCCACAACCCCCTCTGGGTCACTCACCCTGTTTACAAACCCTCCTGGCCTCTCCTCTCCCCTCCCTTCCTGCCTCCTGCAGCTGCTTCACCACACTAGGATCTCCCCTTCCTCCCCTGCCAGGCAGAGCCTCGCTTGCATTTTCCATTAGCAACTTGTCTGCCCGACAGGGATTAATTATTCAGCAGTAACGACCCAGACACTACAAGCCAGAAAGACAAGATGGCTACGTTTTCCCTCATATCAGTTTGCACTCTCGCGGCCAAAAAAAAAAAACCCATTGAGAAGCAACATCATGGTGCTGGTACCAAGGAAATGGACTTGGACTTGGTTTAGTGTTTGATAGGAATGGTTGGACTAGAAGATCCGATGGGTCCCTTCCAACCTGGTTGTTCTATGATTCTGGTAAACCCTACCAGCCACTCCCAGGAGGAAGCTCAAACTTAATTCCTGTAAAGGACACTTCCCTGAGGAGTTATTTCCTTCTCCTCCCCAAGCTATTCACATCTCCTCCCCTCCCTTTCTCAGGGCAGCTCACCCATGAAGTTGTAGTTCCAGGACCCTTGTGCGGGGACCATGAAGAAGCCGAGGAAGCGATCGGAGAGCAGCATCTGCACCCGCTCGTAATGGGAGGGCAGGTAGCCCTTGGGGTTGTTCCCTTTGTCCGTGTTCTGTCGGCCCCACTCGTAGCCGCTCGGGGTCAGTTTGTAGGCTGTGAGGGTGCAGGAGCCTGGGGTGAAGCTGAAAGGCAAGAGGAGAGAGAGCCTGGAGTCAGCTGGGGTGGAAAAGGAAAGCAAGAAAAGAGCCAACGCTCCCTTGCAGCAAAATTTTTAGCTGGAGACCTCAACTGGTTCCTTAAGAGCTGGATGTGGAGGCCCCATCAGAGGAGCACAGGGAGGCCTCCCTGCCCCTCACCTGCAGGTGATGATGATGGTCTTCTCCCCGTCCCAGGAGGGGTTGTCAGCCATAACTTTGGCGTGGGTGGTGACATCCTGTGGCGAGAGCTGAGGGGACTCGTTGGGTTGGGTGTGAATCCACCCCAGAGGTTCCATTTCCTGACAAAAAACCAAAAAAAGTGTTTTAGAAAGACATTTAAAAGAAACCCACTTCAATACAGCAAAAAAAAGCACACAAGGAGTACAGGCTTCTTTTCATAGAATCACCAGGTTGGAAAAGACCCATTGGATCATTGAGTCCAACCATTCCTATCAAACACTAAACCATGTCCCTCAGGAACTTGTCCACCTTTCCCTTAAACCACTCCAGGGAAGGTGACACAACCACCTGGGCAGCCTCTGCCAGTGCCCAATGACCCTTTCCCTGAAGAATTTTTTCCTCACGTTCAGCCTAAACCTCCCCTGGCAGAGCTTGAGGCCATTCCCTCTCATCCTGTCCCATCACTTGGGAGAAGAGCTCAGCTCCCTCCTCTCCACAACCTCCTCTCAGGTAGACCAGGCTGAGGCCTTTAAGTCCCACATCTCCAAGAGACCACGTGAGGCTGCTCCACACCTCAGGGTCCTGTTCCTGGAGATGCTGATCCTCCACCCACCCCAGGAGCAGCAGCTCCGCTCACCTTGAGATACTCGTGCTGTGGCAGCTGCCCTGGGAGATGCACCGTCTGGTGTGTTCCCCACTGCGGCACCATGACAATGCAGCGGATCTCCTTCACCTGGGGGTTATCTGGAGGGCTCACTCCGTACAGGTAACCTGCAATCTAGGAACACGAACAGCCGTTCAGAAGCCCAGAAGTTGGGTTGGCTGTGGCAGAGCAGCGTGGAGCGCACTGCTATCAAGTCTCGTCGCACACTCACCTGCGCCCGCAGGTCTGAGATGCAGATGAACTTCTTCAACACGTTCTTGGGAAGAATGTAGGTGTAGCCCGTTTCCTTTATATCGTCTGACGACACATAAATGTGGTTCGTGCGCAGGTGGAGGTTGGCGGCAGAAATTGCTCTGTGAAGAGAACACGAATATTTATAGAAACCTAGAATCCTAGAACAACCAGGTTGGAAGGGACCCATCAGATCTTCTAGTCCAACCATTCCTATCAAACACTAAACCAAGTCACTCAAGACCTCATCCACCCGTCCCTTAAACACCTCCAGGGAAGGTGAATCAACCACCTCCCTGGGCAGCCTATTCCAATGCCCAATGACCCTCTGTGTGAAAAGAAGCTGCACAGATCCCGTCCCGAGCACTCTGACCTGCCTGGAGAAGAGGAGGCTGAGAGGAGACCTCATTGCTCTCTACAACTACCTGAAAGGAGGTTGTGGAGAGGAGGGAGCTGGGCTCTTCTCCCAAGGGACAGGGGACAGGACAAGAGGGAATGGCCTCAAGCTCCACCAGGGGAGATTTAGGCTGGAGATTAGGAGGAAGTTTTTCACACAGAGGGTCATTGGGCATTGGAATAGGCTGCCCAGGGAGGTGGTTGATTCCCCTTCCCTGGAGGGGTTTAAGGGATGGGTGGATGAGGTCTTGAGGGACTTGGTTTAGTGTTAGATAGGAATGGTTGGACTAGAAGATCCGATGGGTCTCTTCCAACCTGGTTGTTCTATGATTCTATGACCTCTTCCACCACTCAGCAGCTCCACCCACCCTCCTACCTGACTCGCCACTCGGTCTTGGAGGAGAAAGTCTGGGTTTCGTAGTTGCTGGTTGTGGAGGTGATGATTTCGTCGCCGTGTTTGTTGACAGTGCGGGTCTGCGTGGCCGTCAGCTGCGACTGCTCCTTGGTTTGCTTCTCAATTTCCGCAATCTGCTGTCTCTGCTGAGAGGGGGCAGAGATCTCCATGCCCAGGATGATGTCTCGGATCTCCGACTGTGTCAGGGACGCAACGTTCACACTGAAAGAGAAAATCCACACCAGTCAGGCATTTCAATATCCGTTCTGGACCAGAAAAGGCTCACTCTGGCCCCAGTGGCTTTAGAGAAGGAAGGAAAGGCTGACAGGATCATCGCAGTTGGCTTACTTGTTCTTCTTGCCGTAGTCAGCAAGGATGAGATCCTTCAGCTGCACCTCCACCTTGATCCACTCCTCATCTGTCAGGGTTGGCCAGATGTGGTGAGGCTCCGTTATCGTCGTCTTATCCGGTTTCAGGATAACTTTGGCTCGATCGTTATTCACATGGAGCGCCCGGAGAATGAGAATCAGACGAGAGAATGCCTTGGAGAAGAAAAACACAATGCAGTGAGTCATAAAGAAGGAAAACGAATATAGAATGCCCTAGAACACTCCTCCTGTGTTGGGGCACATTGATACTGCACAGTTAAGTGCCTGTGGAATCAATCCAAAGGAAAAGCCAGGCAGATCCAGAACAAAGTGCTCCCAAAAAAAACAAATTGGGGAAATCTCTGAAGCTTTGGTTCTTGCTTCCTTTATCAAGGGCAAAGCAGAATGCAGAGCAGGCAGGCCGTGCTTACCGTGTAGGAAGAGATGGTTTTCAGCCAGTCATCGTAGAGATTAAAGAGAACCATCTGGGGTTCAGTAGCCTTCAGGATGAGATCACCAAACTTTTCCACTTTCAGACAGGCCTGGAAGGGCAGCTGCAACTCCGAGCCTTTGATCACAATATTGGGGAAATCCAGCAAGTGCACCTGGGGTTTATCAAAGAGTGGAATCGGCTCACAACTACTGCACAACATCGGTCAAGTCCTTCAGAGGAACACAAGACTGCCTTGTAACCTCCCAAAGATTTTACATGCCCCCACAGAGCAGCGTCTGCATCGTTACCTCAAGTGGGTCCAACATGCCCTTCCGAGTCACGATGATCTGCTTGGGCTGCTCCTCCACGGGAAGCGAGCGGATCAAGGCAGCCACTTCTTCAGCAGTCTTCCACTTGGCCAGCTAGAGAGAGACAGCAGGGTTAGCGAGATCCCTCCCTGCCACCTCCGTGTCTTTGGGAATTAGACAGACTCAAACCCAATTCTAAAAATACGACTGGAATTTATGGCTTGTTCCAGACTAAGCGACAAGGCCCAGAATTTCCTTCTCACTGATCTCAGAGGGCAGTTCCCATTCCTGGAGTTCAGCTACTCCTGACTGGCTCAGAAAAAATAGCTGGCTGCACCGCTCTGCCACCTGAGAGCCTTCTCGCTGCACTGGATGTACGGCCAAGTGCAGCATGATTTGTAGCCATCATCACAGCTCTGTTTCTCAAGCCGTGCTTGAAGATTTGTCTCTTTACCCCTCAGAGCCTCAAAAACCTTGCAACGTCAATGCCTGCACTCTTTATTTTTATACTCCATGCCTGAGCACATGCTGAACTTTGCAGCTCCAAACTTGTTATGAGGAAGATGAGGACCCTCACGATGTTTTCTGCTCGTGTGAGTGTCCCGAGGAATCTGAGCCTATCCCCAGCTCATAGCCCAAAGAAGAGCAGGCAGCCAGGCCCTACCTGTCCTAGACGCTTCTGTCCTGCCCACACGGACGTATGGATGATCTTTAGGAAGAGCTGTCCAGTTCTGGGATTGAAGATGAAAATGGCTCCATTGATGGGTTTCGTGGTCAAATTCCCCTCAAAAGTCTGAGGAAACAAGCAAAAATGACAAGTTCAGAGAGAGAAATACAGCCTATCCACATCTTTAGTGTTTGAAAGAAATGGTTGGACTCGACGACCTGATGGGTCTCTTCCAACCTGGTTGTTCTATGATTCTATGATCTTTACACAACAGCTGACTCGCTGTGTACTTTGAGCATGAGTTGTATGAGAAACTTAAGAGTTATATGGGAAAGTTAAGAGCTGTATGAGACACTTAAGAGCTGCTCTGCGCACACTGCAAAGATGTGAGTCCATTCAAATGCCTCCATAGGTGAGCAGAGGACAGTTCCTGTCCTTCCCCCCTGCAGGTCCACCTCTGGCCTCACCTTGTGAATGGTCACTCTGTAGACGTTGGTGTCGTCCACAAACCAGATGATCTGGTTGGAGAAGAGCTCTCCGTAGTTCTGGGAGGAGAGGTATGGTTCTGTGGGCTCAGAGGAGTACAGCTGCAAGCCCTTGCGGATTCGTTCTCTCAACACATAGAGCGCAGGATTAGCTTTCATGATTTTGGCCATAGCCTGCTGGATCAGAGGTTTGCTCCCAGGGAACCAGTTCCCATAAGCACTGAAGAAGAAAACAAACAGAAGACCTGGTTGTTTCTAGCAGCTCCGAGATGAAGAGACAACAGGTAGGCACAAGTCCTTCCATGCAGCAGCCAGGCACCTCTCTGTCTGCTTTACACTAGCGTGTAATTCCTCTTGTGACATTCCGGGAGCTGTTCTATGGCTTTTCCCTACACCTCCTCTCATTGGGAAGCCACAGCAAACACATGCTGCATTCCGAAAAAGTTGCTGCTTCTCCAACAAGCACAGTGGAGCAGAGGACTTTTCCACCTAAGCTCTCCAGTGAAGAATAGTTGTGTGCCCAGGTGGCCAAGAAGGCCAATGGCATCCTGGTTTGGATCAGAAATGGTGTGACCAGCAGGGCCAGGGAGGTTCTTCTCCCTCTGGACTCAGCACTGGTGAGGCTGCTCCTTGAATCCTGTGTTCAGTTGTGGGCCCCTCAGCACAAGAAGGATGTTGAGGCTCTGGAGAGAGTCCAGAGAAGAGTCACGAAGCTGGTGAAGCGGCTGGAGAACAGAACCTATGAGGAGCGGCTGAGAGAGCTGGGGGGGTTTATCCTGGAGAAGAGGAGGCTGAGAGGAGACCTCATTACTCTCTCCAACTACCTGAAAGGAGGTTGTGGAGAGGAGGGAGCTGGGCTCTTTTCCCAAGGGACAGGGGACAGGACAAGAGGGAATGGCCTCAAGCTCCGCCAGGGGAGATTTAGGCTGGAGATTAGGAGGAAGTTCTTCACACAGAGGGTCACTGGGCATTGGAATAGGCTTCCCAGGGAGGGAGTTGAGTCATCTTCCCTGGAGGTGTTTAAGGGACGGGTGGATGAGGTCTTGAGGGACTTGGTTTAGTGTTTGATAGGAATGGTTGGACTAGAAAATCCAGTGGGTCCCTTCCAACCTGGTTGTTCTATGATTCTATGATTCTACCTGCAGGGGGCCTTGGAACAAGGCCTGTCCTTCAGCTCCAAAAAAATCTAAGAAAACTAGCGATTAGTGAGAGGGGAGAAGGGAACCATTACTATTGAACGAGCAGGCATTAGGCATGACTAGATGCCTTATCCCATCCACTGTGTGCCTGCAGCTCTGCCTCCTCCCCTCATCTTCCTACCTGGAATACAAGCCAGTTCGGAGATGCACTAATGCAGAGCCACAGACTCCCAGTGACAGCTAAAACACAGAAGGTACAGCTCTCACCTGTGCAAGTTATAGGCCAGGTCAATGGCAATGAGCACACCAGTAGGGGATGGATAGATACTCATGTTGTCAGTCGTGTAGTCCAAGAACTTGGCTCTCGCATAGCGCTCGATGTCGTGGGAATCGTAATCTCCCCAGCGCAGCTGGATATCTATCCAGTACTTCTGAGTGGTGGTGCTGTCCATCACATCTCTAAGAAGAAAACAAGCCAAACAGTTTATCTGGTACAAAGCCCTCCTGCAGTTGCTGTGTGTCGTTCACAGAGAGTAACTGCCACCGAGCATGAGTGCTGGCGCCAGCTAGTTATCTCCGTGCCACCTTGAAAAGGGACTCGACTGCTCTCTTCATACAGCAGCTGAATGCAGAAGCTGTTAAGAGAAACCTTTTGCCAATGGGGTTCATCTGCAGGTTTAAACAAAGCAGCACAGTTCCTCTTGTACTGTGTGGTCACCTCCCCCCGGCACTGTCTGGTGAGGATTCAGTCGAGCTGAACACAGCACCCAATTCATTCCCAATTCTGATCCTAGGACAGCTTTGTGGGGTTTCCTGAAGAAACCTCCAGAGCTCTGGCTCAGCAAAAAGGTCAACTGGCAGAGGGAAGAGGAGCAAAGACGCTCTTCATGTTTGCAGAGGGCAGTGCCGGGAGGTGCTGCAACCATCTACCCAAATGAGCTCTGCGTCCTCCTGGGTCCCTTAAAGAAATCTCTTGATGCCCAAGAGATACAGGTTTTAGCTCTGGATGACAGGCTCCGCAGCAACATCAAGGAGAGGGGAAGGGAACTACTCACTTGGAATCTGCGAGCAATGACGGACGCGACACGTTCCACTTATAGGAAGCAAAGAGCAGGATATCTGCACACGAGGAATTCATCTTGTACGACTTCCTGGGATGGATTGTCTCTTTCTGCACTGTCTCAATCTCCAGAGCATCCAGCTCTTGATCAAACACCTGGGGAACAGGCAGACAAAGGGAAGTTGTATTCAGGTAGCTAAAGAATACAGGGGAGAGGACAAGAGGGAATGACCTTAAGCTCCACCAGGGGAGATTTAGGCTAGAGATTAGGAGGAAGTTTTTCACACAGAGGGTCACTGGGCATTGGAATAGGCTGCCCAGGGAGGTGGTTGATTCACCTTCCCTGGAGGTGTTTAAGGGACGGGTGGATGAGGTCCTGAGGGACATGGGTTAGTGTTTGATAGGAATGGTTGGACTAGAAGATCCGATGGGTCTCTTCCAACCTGGTTGTTCTATGATTCTATGAATACAACCCAAACAACTTTGATTTCTTCCCCTTCCCGGTCAAACCGCTAGAGAAGGGGTAGCCCTGGTAGCAGGAGGCCACTGGGCACACGAGGTGCACAAATTCTTGCGCATAAACAGTTAACAAACGGCTCACCTGGCACAAATCCATTACAATGCTCTCGTGGATCTTTTGCCACAAGTGAGCTCGGAAAATCTGAATGAGAGAAATCTTCAGCGTGGGGATCTTGCCGTGCATAAAGATGCCTGTCAAATCCAGCTGCACCTGAAACCCAACGTACACCTGCAACGGAAAAGCAGCTTTGAGAGCATGCGATGGCACAACGGATGAAGTTTAGAGCACAGAACAGCTACTGTTAAGATTTTGTTCAGCTGTAGATGTTCTGAAGAGTTTGTTAGATAAACTGCTCTGAATTCTGTGGAACTATCTACAGATACAAACGCCAGATACTTACGTTGGCTCTGTTGATGGTAGGAGACCACCACAGGGTGAATCTTCTGTTTGGAATTTGGTTCAAACCCGATCTCTGGGCATTTGTCAGCTTTTTCCACTTCATCGACTCCTCAAAGCCACTGGCCTTCTCCCTGGAAAGGGCAGACAATCAATAAGATGCCTCTCATCAATGCTGACTGCCACGTGCCATGCACAGAAGAGGCAGGGAACTCACGCACAGAAGAGGCAGGGAACTCACGCACAGAAGAGGCAGGGAACTCACGCACAGACCAGGAGCAGGGAAGATTTTGATGCAAAATTTCCCTGGATTTGCACGCTGGAGCTCAGCTACAGCCCAGGCCTCCTCACAACTAAAGTACAGTGTGCTCAAGCAACGACTGAAAAGGCTCAACAGGATCAGCGCAGCTTGAGCCCAGTTCTCCTCCTCATGTACCACTAAGCTCCAGTTTGCGTGAAAAGGTCAGATCAAAGCTTCTCTTACCAGAAGAGACCCTCCCATGTGGGGAAGTAAGTGCCCTTGAAGAGAGTGTGCTCCAGGATCCCTTCCACTCCACCAAGCGCCTGGATCATATCTGTGCGGTAGTTGTTCAGGTTCCAGAGCTTCCCATCATGGCGCTGATGCGTCCACCAGAATGGGTTCTGTTTCAGGACCTGCAGACGACAGCGCACTAGTGAGCAGCTCTGTATTTCTATCATATAACCTGGCTGCACTAATTGTAGGAACCAAGATGATGATGATGGCAGCTAATGAGCAAAAAGCCTCATGTCCTCAGTCCTGGAGGACACATCTACAATGTGACTCTAGCCACTACTAATACTACACAGTTTGGACTGGGCTAGAATCTAAGATGCTTTTATCTTTCAGGGATTGTCCTGTTCTGTAACACAGAACCACCATTAGAGGCTTTTAGTAAATCTTTCCACTGTTATTAAAACTTAAGATTTTGGAACATTTGGTTTGGGCTCTTTTTAACCCCCCTCTTCAGAGCTGATTTCTCAATACTCAGTAGCACTGAGCACAATGTTCCCCAAGACACTGCAGCCTATCCAAGTGCTTCAAAGGGGCTACAGATTTTAGAGCACCTGGTTCTCAACAGCCTCTGCTTGTCCCAACACACAGCTCCAAGTTCTTCCTGTAGCAAAGAGGTGAGGAAGTGCACTTACAATAACATAAGGGGAAAGGACGTTGGCTGGAACGAGTAACTGAACTGAACACGCAGAGAAATTCCCAGTCAATACCTGATACTGTTTGAAGTCAGTCCTGACTCTCCATCCTTTATCATAAGCCAGGGTATGCCGGTCCTTCTGGAAAAGGGTGTTAATACGAGGAATACCTCTGTCCCACGAGTCCTCCAGATCCTCTAGCGTCAGACGCCTGAAGAAAACAAACCCCCACCCTTCGTTAACTCTCAATTCTATGATTGAGTAGAATGAGTATTTCAGGTTTTGAGGCTTTTCTAAACCCATCCTGAAGCAGTTTTCCCTGGTTTGAGCTGCAGGCTCAGAACTGCATTAGGCTACAAAGTGCTGGAAGATCTGACTGAGCAATCCCTTTCTCTCTGCACCAGCCAAGGGGGTACCTAGGAGGGTTTTCATTCACCTACTGCCCCAGCCTGAGCAGCTCACAGAGACACCTTCCCCTGCGAGAGGGAGCAGGAGGGGTACAGGGACCAGGAAGGTGGTTGAGTCACCTTCCCTGGAGGGGTTTAAGGGACAGGTGGATGAGGTGCTGAGGGACATGATTTAGTATTCGATAGGAATGGTTGGACTCAGTGATCCAGTGGGTCTTTTCCAACCTGGTGATTCCGTGATTCTGTGAGATCACAGAAACAATACAAACCTCAGGGCTCTGGCAGGAGATGTTATAAAACACCAAGCACTTAAGAGACTCAGGGAAGTGCCTACAGCCATCACTATGAACCCACCAATGTCAAGCAGCCCAATTGGGGTGATGATGGGTCTGTGACACTGATCACAATGTCACCTCCTCCTCCTTAATGGTTGGACTCGATGATCCAGTGGGTCTTTTCCAGCCTGGGGATTCTATGATTCTAAGTGAGCAGAACTAACTTCAAATGGGTCTGATGTCAGCTTTTCTTGGCACCATCTGGCACTCCACCTCCCTCAAACTGTGCCACTGTCTGCTTGCAGAGCTCCTCCCTCATCCAGAAGCAAGAGGGCAGCTTTGCAGGCAGCCCAGCGCGTCTCATGGGCCCAGCAAGAGCTCCAGACCTCTTAAGACAGTGTGGTACTTTGTCCCATCGCCCGTCCCCACACAGAGAGATATGTCTGCACATGGAAATATACCTGTTCTGGGCTATGGCCTCTTGTCGCTTCAGGGCATACTCTGCCCACACTCTCTGAGAGTCAATGAACTCGCTCTCCCATGGCTGGATGTACCGATACAAATTTGGGATGAGCTGGTCCTCCTCGTGACTCATTCCCGAGCGAAAGTGAGTGATGCCAACATCTGTCTGCTTGGACCACCTGGAGGAAAGGGACATGAGAGTGATGCAGGAGCGACAAGACTTCACGGGTCACATTGCCATGACCAGCTGTAAAGGCACCACATCTCCAGAAGAAGGCACGGTTTAGCCTTCTTGGAGATTTTTATGGGAAAGAAGACCTATAACACAACACTCAAGCCATGCAGGCTCTAGAGCAACACAACTCACCTCAGATCAGACTGTGGGATGAGAACGTGGCCCATGGAGAGCATGCCCAGCCCACCCAATTCTTTGGGAGTGTAAAACACCACCGGTGGAAAGCGGCTGGGCATTTTGGAATTCAGGCCAATTTTGATTCGAGTCTGGATCTTATTCTCGCACTTCACCAGCAAATCAAGCAACTCCTGAGTATTTACAACAGCTTCCCGGAAATACGTCATCAAGCCAATCAGAGCAGTATTCCATTTATTGACAATCTAGAAAGGAAAACAAAGGATCAGTCCTCAGGCCGCTTTCCAAGCGTCTGCAGAAAGCTTCATAGAATCATAGAACAACCAGGTTGGAAGGGACCCATCGGATCATCGAGTCCAACCACTCCTATCAAACACTAAACCATGTCCCTCAGGACCTCATCCACTCATCCCTTAAACACCTCCAGGGAAGGGGAATCAACCACCTCCCTGGGCAAATCCCTTCATCACACATCTTCTCCCACCTTACCTTAGTGAAGGTCGTGGAGCCAGATGCCATCAGGATCTGCCTCACCCTGTTGTGAAACCTCTGCATGGACTCATCATCCACACGCAGGAAGCACTGAGCCGTACGCTCCTTGGTGACCTACAAGAGCACAAGGACATCAGTTCCCTCCTGTGAGCCCTCTCTCCGATACAGACACAGTAAGGTGAGCTCCTGCCATCAGGCAGTTATGAAACACAGAGACGAGAGGCTGAACAGCATCTCTACAGCGTCAGGTCCCCGCTCATCCCCAGCCAAGGATTTTCCATCCCTCTCAGGAAGGGAAGTTCACACCCAGCTCGTTTTACCTCTGTCTGCTAGAGGTCCCAGTTACACAGCTGAGAAATTCACGCTGCCAGGCACCCCGTGCCAGCAGGTACAAACCCTGCTCTGGTAACAGGGATTGCTCTCCCCACTCGCTCAAACCCTCAACCTGCCTCGTTCTGCAGGTTCCAGACACCATCCTTGTGGGTGAACTCCTCGTAGCTGGTGCGGCACTTGGGCAAGATGCGGCACTCGAACCCGCACATGTTAAACAGCAAATTGGGGTTATCCTTGCTGTAAACCGACACGAAGCTGTTCTCCCACTGCACCGTGGTGACCGATCGAGGCAAGCGGTTCTTGATGTCCCAGAATACAGCACGGCCACTGGAAAACAAGATGGGCACGGCAAGAGGCTGTTACTGAAGAGGAACAGAAACTGGGGGTGTCCTCAGAGCTTTCCTACCATTCAAGTCTCACACCCATCGCTCACTGTCAGAATAAAAGCACCAACCGCTCACCTCTTCCTACTTTTCTTTCTGAACATCTGCCTATCAGTCTCCAACAGTTATTAATCACAATTAATGCTACCGCTATCCCACCACTTGTTATTTTCAAGCTGGAGCACTTACAGGTTCACATCATGTTTCATGAGGCGCATCCGAGCATCCCGGGGCCAGCACTTCTTGTTGTTATAGCCGACAATGTTCTCATTGTTGGGGTCTGGATGTTCCGTCAGGTAGCGTTGAATCAAGTCTCTCGCCTCATCTGCCGTAAACCTGGAAATACACAGAATCACATCTGGAGTTATGTGACCTTCTCAGAGTATCAAAGACCTGCTTATAGGGAGCTGTTCATCACAGCACATTTAAAGGGAATTGTCCAATTTCTGTATCCTCCCATTGAAAGGGGTTTCACTTTCATTAGCACAGAGACTTTTTCACTTATCTTTCCATAAACAGACTTAAAATCCTGTGTTCAGTTGTGGGCCCCTCAGCACAAGAAGGATGTTGAGGCTCTGGAGAGAGTCCAGAGAAGAGCAACGAAGCTGGGGAAGGGGCTGGAGAACAGACCCTGTGAGGAGCGGCTGAGAGAGCTGGGGGTGTTTATCCTGGAGAAGAGGAGGCTGAGAGGAGACCTCACTGCTCTCTACAACTACCTGAAAGGAGGTTGTGGAGAGGAGGGAGCTGGGCTCTTCTCCCAAGGGACAGGATGAGAGGGAATGGCCTCAAGTTCCGCCAGAGGAGATTTAGGCTAGAGATTAGGAGGAAGTTTTTCACAGAAAGGGTCACTGTGCATTGGAATAGGCTGCCCAGGGAGGTGGTTGATTCACCTTCCCTGGAGGTGTTTAAGGGACGGGTAGATGAGGTCCTGAGGGACATGGGTTAGTGATTGTTGGGAATGGTTGGACTCGATGATCCGGTGGGTCTCTTCCAACCTAGCTGTTCTATGATTCTATGAAAAGCTGGAGGAGGAGGATACTAACTTCAAATTTCACAGCACCTGAGGAAAGCAAGGCCTCGTAGAGCGCTTACCTGAAGAAGATGTGAATACGGTCGATGTATCTGCAGAAGAGGCGGATGGGATGGGCCACCTCCGTGGCAATGTCCTGGAAGCTGAGGAAGTCATTTGGCATCTGGGGAGGCCCAGCCATTTCACTGGCACGGTGCAGCCCCAGCACCAGTAGGTCCATCACCAGCCCATAGTACTGGACAATGAAGGAAGCAAACTGCAGCCCACGGATAATCCCATAGGAGTTTGTGTGATTCATGTCCTGAGGAAACACAGAGGAAACATGAGAACCTGACTGTCACGATACACCTGAGACTTTCAACCTGACCAGCTGCCCTTTAGCAGGACCCAGAAGGGTCTTCCTACTCCCGCACCACTTCTTTCTCTGGCATGTCTTGCATCCCTTCTGCCCTCATAGAATCATAGAATCACCAGGTTGGAAGAGACCCACCAGATCATCGAGTCCAACCATTCCTATCAAAACGCATGATACTTGGTTCAACTTGAGCAGAGAACACGGAAGCAGAGCTAGAGCAAACCATAACCTCTCATCATTTCAATTAAGGCTGATAATAAGAGCTTGCTGTTTCCTGATCTTGTCTAAAACACTCATCACAGAGTTTAAAAGCCTACAATACACTTGTACACGCAGCTCCAACCTTCCCAGATCATTTTCTTGTGAAGAAACAGGGATGAGGATCTCCCACTGGGGAATACTTCACGTAAAAAGAGACTACAGGAAGAGAGGGAACCTACTGGGTTCAAAACCTCTCCACCTGACAGCCCCCGCACCCCCTTTCCCGACTGCAATCATCACCTTGTAGTTGATCACCACGTTGTTCTTGGCTGTCATGTAGTCGGCAATGTTGTGATCGACAATAAGACGCAACAGCCTGTTGAGCAACGTCAGGTCAATCTTCTCGTACATCTTCTCAAATCGAGATTCCAGCATCACGTTGCATTCGCCTTCACTTGTTTCCCAAACATCTTGCAGATTATTAATGCCTGAGGAGACAAATAAGCCTGTTACATCACCTGACACAGCATTTTTGAGTGCAGAAGCATCCTTCTGGGCACAAGAAATCAGTATGTTTCCTATAATATCCAGTTTTTCAGCCTCTGGTCCTTACAGCTTATCCAGAAATTAGAACAGAAATACATAAACCAACCACAAACGCTGTGGAAGTATTTCTCCAGCACACAGAAACATATTGACCTACAAAATATAGCCTTGTATTGTAACAACTATCGACTGCAAGTTGTAAATATGAAAACTCAGCTCCCAAAGAGTTGTAAATATGAAAACTCAGCTCCCAAAGGCACTTGTAGGAAGCAAGCTCCCAATAAGAACACTTATTTTTGCACTGAAAGGATTCCACTGACCTTGGCACCACTTGTACACCAAGAGCGGAGGAGGTTCAGTGTCAGCCGGTTTGATCCACGGAGGGAAAAGACGCCGCTTATCAGCCTCGTACCACAAGTACTGATCCAGATACGCGTCTGTGATTTTCTCCAAGGGCTCCACGTCATAAACAGGAACTAAGTGGCTGTAGAGATCCATGAACTCAATACCCACCTGAAAAAAAAGAAGAGACAAAACCGAGTCCTGCAGCTGACAGAGAGCACAGAGTCAGAATTCATAAGCAGATCCTGAATGAAGTGTAACTTTTAGCATTGCCTTTTAACAGGACACTCACCTCCTTGAAGGCTCTCTGCGTTAAAAGGTGTCGCTTGATTCTGGACAGAGCTTCGTGAGGATTATCGTAAGCCTGTTCGATCAAGCCCAACTCTTCTCTCTGCGACTGATTCAGGCGGGATTTCACACTGAAAGCGAGGAAGAACGGTTTGTTTACGCTTGGGTGCCCGAACTAACAGCCACTGTATTAAACTGATGAGAGATACTGTTCAACCAAGCAGATCACGACAGCATCTGTAACTCCTCACAATCCAGACCCTCTCTCTTAGAAGCACGGCATCGTTTTTGCCCACAAGTGGCAGAGTCCATGAAGAACCCTCAGCCTTGCCAGCATCCCAACCTTCAGCACTAAGCAGTCTGCAGGGTAAATTTTACAACATGCGCAATTCCAGGAATAATGGATAACAGAATAGCTTCGGCATTCTCCCTCTGGACTCAGCACTGGTGAGGTCGCTCCTTGAATCCTGTGTTCAGTTCTGGGCCCCTCAGCACAAGAAGGATGTTGAGGCTCTGGAGCGAGTCCAGAGAAGAGCAACGAAGCTGGTGAAGGGGCTGGAGAACAGACCCTATGAGGAGCGGCTGAGAGAGCTGGGGGTGTTTATCCTGGAGAAGAGGAGGCTGAGAGGAGACCTCATTACTCTCTACAACTACCTGAAAGGAGGTTGTGGAGAGGAGGGAGCTGGGCTCTTCTCCCAAAGGACAGGGGACAGAATGAAAGGGAATGGCCTTAAGCTCCACCAGGGGAGATTTAGGCTGGAGATTAGGAGGAAGTTTTTCACAGAAAGGGTCATTGGGCATTGGAATAGGCTGCCCAGGGAGGTGGTTGATTCATCTTCCCTGGAGGGGTTTAAGGGACAGGCAGATGAGGTCCTGAGGGACATGGTTTAGTGTTTGATAGGAATGGTTGGACTCGATGATCCGATGGGTCTCTTCCAACCTGGTTGTTCTATGATTCTTTCTCAGTGCAGATGTGTGCTCCTGCAGAACAATCGCTAATTACCTGTAAGCTTCCTTCAGCCTCTCCAGGGCCAATATGAGCAACTTGGTGTCATGCTTGTAGGACAGGGGTGGGAAGGGGATGGGTGAGAACCTCCTGCTTTCCAGCCAGTGCACCGTGGTTGTGTACACAGCAACAGCCTCTTCCGCAGTGATGTAAGGCCCGTCCTACAGAAGCACACAGCATCACTCAGTGAAAGCTTTCCTGTGAAAATGCACCAATTTGGGGAACCCCGGGGAGGACAGAAGTACCTTCAAGTAATTATGCTGCCGCTCCTGCTCAGCTTTTAAGTAGAGTCTGGTGAGCCGGCCTAGATTCTTCTTACAGACAGTTTTGTCCACAGTGGCACCTCGACGGATCCGCTCCCTGTTGTAGTGAGCTGTATTTGTCCACCAGTCAGCTTTTGCCTTCACGTACCTCAGGATCATGTTCTCAATAGGAGTTGGCAGCCCTGGCACCTGGGGAAGGACAGTAATATGAGCGAAGCAGGAGTGAGATGAGCAGTTCTACTCGGGAAATGTTAAAATTGAATGAAAAGATCAAATGAGAGACTTGCCTTCCAGGGGATATTGGCCTTCCAGCACCGCCAGGCCTCACTCAGGTGCTGCAGGATGGTTCTGGCTTTGTTCTGTTTGATTCCTTCTGGCATCATGTCCAGAATGTCATGCATAACGGCTGCCCTCAGCTCCAGGTCAAAGTGAGACTCCACACGCTGCTTTGTGACAGTCTTTGCTACACCCTTTGAGTGACGGCCTGGAAAAAGCAAAATAATTCAGCAGTGCTGACATCACTGGGCAGTGCTCCTCCTTCTTAATCCAGGACCACAAGGAGGTGCAAGGATGTCTGAAGAAATTACACTGCCACAACATCACTGATGAGTTTGGAGTAGAATCATAGAACAACCAGGTTGGAAGAGACCAGTCGGATCTTCTAGTCCAACCATTCCTATCAAACACTTAACCATGTCCCTCAGCACCTTATCTACCTGTGCCTTAAACACCTCCAGGGAAGGGGAATCAACCACCTCCCTGGGCAGCCTGTTCCAATGCCCAATGACCCTCTGTGTGAAAAAACTTCCTCCTAATCTCCAGCCTAAATCTCCCCTGGTGGAGCTTGAGGCCATTCCCTCTTGTCCTGTCACTTGGGAGAAGAGCCCAGCTCCCTCCTCTCCACAACCTCCCTTGAGGTAGTCGGAGAGAGTAATGAGGTCTCCTCTCAGCCTCCTCCTCTCTAGGCTAAACACCCCCAGCTCTCTCAGCCGCTCCTCATAGGGTCTGTTCTCCAGCCCCTTCACCAGCTTCATTGTTCTTCTCTGGACTCGCTCCAGAGAGTAGATGGTCAGTAGGAGGCTATGGACCCAACAGTGGTATAGAGCAGGGAAACCCACTTTGATTTGGATCTCTTCTATGATTACTGGTTTTATAACAGCTCTAAACCAGTCACCAGCTCTCAGGACTGGCACGGAGAAGAGCTACAGCCCACCACTTGGGACAGAAATCTGGAGGTCAAGCTGGCAGGTAAACAGTATTAATCTTTACCACACACTCATCCCACATCCCAGACTGACACAGTGTCCTGACCTTCAAATTGCCTGGCCAGCAGATTCCCCAGCCAGCGCTCCAGCAGCGGCGTGATGCCCCTCATGAAGAACAACCAGACTCTCCAGCCCGGAGCCCAGAAGCCACAGCCAGGACCTTTGCCCACAGGCCCCTAGAAGGACAGACACGGTAACAGCAGGTCACTTATTGACATCCCAGAATCCCTCCCTTGTCGCTCAGTTTACGTGGGGTCACCATCGCGTGGAACTTACTGTGTTGAACCTGTAGTAGATGAGATGTTTCAGGTCCTTGCACATACGGATCTGCCTCATCAGTTTGTACTTGTAGCGGTACATTCCCGTCAGCTGCCCCACATGGGCAAAGATGTACTGCAAACCATCCGCCAACTGAAACACAGGGAACAAGCAGAGATAAGAAATACTTTAAACACTGCTTCAGGAACCCAGGTTTATTTTACAGCCAGGACCAGAGCGTGTCAGGCCATACAAAGCTCCTAGCACTGACTCGTACAATAATCAAGTCTTATAAACCAGGGTAAAAGCAAAATTTCATGCAGCGCTGCATGTTTTCACTGCTCCTCCTCTTCTCTGTAACACGGCAATACTCAGTTGTTTAGCCTGGAGAAGAGGAGGCTGAGGGGAGACCTCATTGCTCTCTACAACTACCTGAAAGGAGGTTAGAGAGAGGAGGGTAACGGCCTCTTCTCCCAAGTGACAAGAGGGAATGGTCTCAAGCTCCAGCAGGGGAGATTTAGGCTAAACATAAGGAAGAAATTTTTCACAGAAAGGGTCACTGGGTAGTGGCAGAGGCTGCCCAGGGAGGGGGTTGATTCACCTTCCCTGGAGGGGTTTAAGGGACGGGTGGACAAGGCACTGAGGGACATGGGTTAGTGATTGGTGGGAATGGTTGGACTCGATGATCCGGTGGGTCTCTTCCAACCTGGTGATTCTATGATTCAGTCCTTTTGTGCATCCTGCATAAGTCCACCCAGGTACTCCACTTCTCTCAACTTCCCCTGCTCACCCTTAAAATAATCATAATGATAAGAAGCCGACCTGAAAGGCATCCACGTTTCCAAGTCTGTACTGGACGTGGCTGTCCACCACCAGCTTAGTCAGGCGCAGAACCTCTCGGCACAGATGGAAAGCGTTACCGAAACGAGATTTTTTCCTTTCCTGGAAGAGTTAAAAACCCAGAATTCACGTAACAAGGTTATTTAAGAGTGAAACAGTTCCAGTTTGGTCAGTCTGTATAAAACTGATTGTGTGGCCTGTCATATCACACTAACAACTTCACTCTTGAGTAGAACAGCACATGGACCGATCGATACCTTAGTGGTGAGGGTCTTCACGGGCTTCAAGTTGAAGTTGTAATCCAAGTGCAGGTAGTTCAGGTTCTTTCTGTGGATCAGCAGGTTCAGCATATTGTAGCCCTGACGACAGACCTGCAGGCCCACCTCCACCCAGTCCAGCTTCGTCGACTGGAAAAACTTGGTTGCCTTGAAGGAGCGGAAAAGGTACCTGGAGAGAGCAGAGACTTTCATCAGCTGAATTCCCTACATAGACAATCAGCTTCCCACTGATCAGATCCCCACTCACCTCTTCTTCTGGGCCTTGGGGGGTCTGTGCTTGAGGGCATTTAGAACATAGTATTTCAGGAGCTTTTGGTAGGAGACTCGCACTTTGACTGGTTGACCTGCTGGGCAGTGCTCACGGTACCTTAGGGATAAACCAGATTTCAATTTTCCAGCTAACTAACATTCCTCAGGGGATAAGTCCCATCACAGGATATCTTATTTTATTCAAGATAATCAAGTCGCAATCACCAGAATGCCCTTTTCCTTAGGAAAGGACTCACCAGTTCTTGACCAGTGGGATATCAAGAGCTCTCCGAGTCCTCCCAGACCTCAAGTTGAAAGGCCGCGGGGCCCACAGCAGGGCGATGCCATTGGCTGTGTTATCCGTGTAAAGTGGGGTATCCTTCAGGAAAGGTTCCACAAACTCAGGCAACTCAAACTCTTCATCGTCATCGGGCAATGGTTCCTGACTCTGAAATGGAGATAAAAAACTATTGCCTGGCTGCTTCAGCTCAGTTTTCAGACTTTACCAAGTAAAAGACATTTCTTTGCTCTCGGACAAGTGTGACAGCGCAGAGAATCAGAGAAACAAAAAGTGCTCTGCAAGGCAAACTCTGGCTACTCAGCCCTGAGCTGGACATTATCAGGTACCTCAAGGGAGGTGTCAGCTCTGTGAATACGCCAAGGGCAACCAAAAAGACAAATAACCTATCATGAGACTCTGTAATTACTGTTAATTAGGGACTTATGCAGCTCTGTCCTACAGAAACCAAAGGAGACAGCTCTGCGCAACTCCAGAAGTAGAAGCAGATGTAAATGACATCTGTCTGGGGTGTTTTTTCTGTAAAAAAAAAAAAAGCTGGGGTTGTTTATCCTAGAGCAGAGGAGGTTGAGGGGAGACCTCATTGGTCTCTAGAGCTACCTGAAAGGAGGTTGTGGAAAGGAGGGAGCTGGGCTCTTCTCCCAAGGGACAGGGCACAGGACAAGAGGGAATGGCCTCAAGCTCCACCAGGGGAGATTTAGGCTGGAGATTAGGAGGAAGTTTTTCACACAGAGGGTCATTGGGCATTGGAATAGGCTGCCCAGGGAGGTGGTTGATTCCCCTTCCCTGGAGGTGTTTAAGGGACGGGTAGATGAGGTCCTGAGGGACTTGGTTTAGTGTTTGATAGGAATGTTTGGACTCGATGATCCGATGGGTCTCTTCCAACCTGGTTGTTCTATGATTCTATGAAAAAGGCTTCTGCTTCCTCCTGAAATTTCTGTGTGTGTGTCACCATCAGAAGAACAGTTACAAGGAAGATGCCGAAGCCCCACCGCTTGCGCACAGCCGGGTTTACCACAGGCTCTCCAGAACAGTGCCTCACCTTGACAGAATGTCTGTGTGAAATGGGGTTGATCAGCGGATCGAAGTAAAAAGCTGGGAGATCAGGATCTTCTGTTTTAATGAAAACGACGTTGGGAGTATGATACCTACGAAACAAAGTACATGTTAGAGCAGCCCGACAGCCTTCCCCTCCCCTCCCTGCTCCTGAGGCCGAGGCGCTTACCAGGTGAGGTGGACGTGGTGCGGCAGGTTGTTGTACAGGTACGGGAAAGCGATTTTGTACTCTGTCCTGATCGGCTGCCTGATGATAATCTTGTTGATGTCATTAAATTCGTTCCAGTCTTCATCCCTCAAATAAGACAAAAGGAAATTGTTTGATAGGAATGGTTGGACTTGATGATCCGATGGGTCTCTTCCAACCTGGTTGTTCTATGATTCTATGAAATTGTTGCATGAGCATTCGGTGGGAAAGAAAGGCAAACATTTTTGACTGAAGACACAATATCAGCCTTTTCTTCGCACTCACAACCACTCAAGCCTCCAAAGCAGCAAACGCATCACAGACCTTACACTAAAGAGAGCGAACACCCAGGAATAATCACCCAAAGTAAGACACTTAGGGACAGATTAACCTTCCCAGCCCTTTTCCCAGATAACCAGTTATCTTTCCTCCTAAACCCAACACTTACTGAAGATTGACGTCTCTAACAAGAGGCTCGAACTTGGGACCTCCAGGAATCGCCATGTTCAGTGCCTTGGAGGTAAAGAAGGCTTTCAGGTCAAACAAATAGAAATAGTTGTCGTCGACAAGGTCAGTGAGCAGTTGATTGGCGAGACGGTACAGCGTGGACATCATGGGCAGAGTGAACTGCCAGCGCTGGTATGTTGAACCGTTAACATACCTGTAAAAGAACAAAGCAACGAAGTGTTGAGCAACGAAGCTGGTGAAGGGGCTGGAGAACAGGCCCTATGAGGAGCAGCTGAGAGAGCTGGAGGTGTTTAGCCTAGAGAAGAGGAGGCTGAGAGGAGACCTCATTGCTCTCTACAACTACCTGAAAGGAGGTTGTAGAGAGGAGGGAGCTGGGCTCTTCTCCCAAGGGACAGGAGACAGGACAAGAGGGAATAGCCTCAAGCTCCGCCAGGGGAGATTTAGGCTAGAGATTAGGAGGAAGTTTTTCATGGAAAGGGTCATCGGGCATTGGAATAGGCTGCCCAGGGAGATGGTTGATTCACCTTCCCTGGAGGTGTTTAAGGGATGGGTGGATGAGGTCCTGAGGGACTTGGTTTAGTGTTTGATGGGAATGGTTGAACTCGATGGGTCTCTTCCAACCTGTTTTTTCTATGATTCTATGTTCTAAAGCACGGACACCCATGACACGGCCAGAAGACAACAGGGTCTTTACCAAAGGACCAGAAACCATCAGACAGCTCTCACTGGCCAACATTTGCGGAAAACAGGAAGGAGAGTTTACTCATGGGCCCCTCTAGACAGTAAGAAAGGCTGCAGGACTGCTGAAGATCACTATGGACTCCATCTGCCCAGCAAATATGGACTGGGCTGCTTCCTCTCCTTCTGACACACAACATCTCAAGTGATATTCAAGAGCTTCTGGTGTGTATGGACACTCTTAACTAAACATTACCTACCGCTGCGTACAGGTAATTTATGTAGCATATAACAGGTGGGTTTCTACCCCCTACCCGATGAACTGTGCGACCAGAGGCACTTACTTTCTGTTGTCTTTCAGTGGCTGGTGGTCATAGAACCAGTCCAAGACCGGCGCATCCTCCTCTGGATCCAGTTCAAGCTGAATCGCTTCCAGGGGCTCCACATCCAGGATGTTATCAGCATAATCCAGAGGGGGTTCTTCGTCGTCAAACGGCGGGAATCGCATGCGCTTGAAGTGACGCCTGTCTCTCTTCTCTCGCCTCATCATGATCCACATTGACCTGGAAGCAACCCACAGACCATTAAACGTCGCCTTTAATGCGAACGCATGAGTGTTTGCTCCCAAATTCCCAGTGGGGTGAAGGAAGGAGGCACTTACCCCCACTGAGCGATGTACACTGGCTCTATGACCCAGGGAATCTCATTCACGAAAGAGATGGCGCCCGTGATGTGGTACAAGACCGGAACATCCCTGATCTGCTCCCAGGGCATGGGCATGTTCTCCAAGAGCTTCAGAACAGCATGAGGCATGTACTTGAGAGCACTACAAGCAGAAACCAAAGAAAACCAGGGTTGGAAGGGAGTTCAAGAGAAGAGCCAAACTACCTCTGTGCCTTTTGCTCCTGAAAACCGCTCATCTAACCTGTTCACAAAGGCCTCCAGATACAAATCCACACACTTCCTATTTTATCCTTCCCAGAGCCAGGAGCTCCCTTACCCCAGGTAGACACGCTTGTCGTGACGGAACTTCCTGTTGGTCATGTCACCGTGGTCGCGGATGATCTTGCGGACGTGCTCGGGGGGCATGTCCTCCTTCTGCGCATCCACAAAACCAAATTTCCTCTTCTCTGCATAGCGCTTGGCCTGTAGCTGCTGCCACTTGCGGGCTGCAGGGAGAGAGAGGAACCAGGATCAGGCCCAGTCCTGCTGGGAGGGGCTGGGGGTCAGCCCTGCTGATATCAAAACCACCAGCAGGTAACACTCATTTTGGAGTTGTAGAAAACAAGCATCTTTATCAGTCCTGGGCAACACAACGAGTGATCTCCATCAATCACGTGCAATGACACAAAAGCTGGTTACAGGATACATCTCCCGCTTATACATGGATAAATTTTCCCAAAATCCTATGAGGTGGTTGATTCGCCTTCCCTGGAGGTGTTTAAGGGACGGGTAGACGAGGTGCAGAGGGACATGGGTTAGTGTTTGATAGGAATGGTTGGACTCGATGATCCAATGGGTCTCTTCCAACCTGGTGATTCTATGATTCTATGCATATTCTATTATTTCCCAAGGACTAATGTTATAATGTTATTCTAAACTTCACAACAGTCAAAGCTCTTGCTGATTTGGAACTTCAGAGCCAGTTCTCTCTGACCTTTTGTTTGAGACAGGGAAGGACCACAGAACGGACTACAAACATCTGTCCAGCACAGATCACACTGAACGCAAGATGATATCATTTCATAGAATCACAGAATGGTTTGGGGGGAACGGGATCTTTAAGCCCATCCAGTCTCAACTCCTTGCCACGGGCAAGGACACAACTACCTGAAAGGAGGTTGTGGAGAGGAGGGAGCTGGGCTCTTCTCCCAAGGGACAGGTGAGGGAATGGCCTCAACCTCCACCAGGGGAGGTTCAGGTTCGAGCAACAAAGCTGGTGAAGGGGCTGGAGAACAGGCCCTATGAGGAGCGGCTGAAAGAGCTGGGGGGTGTTTAGCCTAGAGAAGGGGAGGCTGAAAGGAGACCTCATTGCTCTCTACAACTCCCTGAAAGGAGGTTGTGGAGAGGAGGGAGCTGGGCTCTTCTCCCAAGGGACAGGGGACAAGAGGGAATAGCCTCAATCTGCGCCAGGGGAGAGTTAGGCTGGAGATTAGGAGGAAGTTTTTTATGGAAAGGGTCATTGGGCATTGGAATAGGCTGCCCAGGGCGGTGGT
This sequence comes from Coccyzus lansbergi, assembly GCA_033558105.1. Taxonomy (NCBI): domain Eukaryota; kingdom Metazoa; phylum Chordata; class Aves; order Cuculiformes; family Coccyzidae; genus Coccyzus; species Coccyzus lansbergi. The sequence goes on from JAUMJK010001004.1 coordinate 46,165, forward strand.
TGATTCCCCTTCCCTGGAGGGGTTTAAGGCACAGGTGGATGAGGTGCTGAGGGACTTGGTTTAGTGTTTGATAGGAATGGTTGGACTCGATGATCCGATGGGTCTTTTCCAACCTGGTTGTTCTATGATTCTAGGATTCTATGATATAAGGAAAAAATTCTTCACAGAAAGAGTCGTTAGGCACTGGAATGGGCTGCCCAGGGAAGTGGTTGACTTGCCTTCCCTGGAGGGGTTTAAGGTGCAGGTGGATGAGGTGCTGAGGGACATGGGTTAGAGATTGATGGGAATGGTTGGACTCGATGATCCGGTGGGTCTCTTCCAACCTGGTGATTCTATAAATTCTATCTCTGCTTGAGCCTAGACCAAACCCATTCCCCGTTTAGTCTCGGAAGCTCCTTCCCGTGTGGGCACTCACCTTTCTCCTGCAGCTTCTCCTCAGACATGTAGTCGGGCAGCGGCGCCAGCGGGTTGGGCACCGGCGCGCAGGCCCCGCGATAGGGGAACACGGCGGCCATGGCGACGCACCTGCAAAAAACGGACGGGAAAACGGCTCAGAGCGGGGACAGAGCCCTCCTTTCCCCTCACGCCCTCCTCCCTGCCGCCCCTGCCCGCTCCGCCCGGGCCCCCGCCGCCCCCAGGCCTCACCGGCTGCCGCCCCGCGCTTCGCCACCACAATGGCGGCCGCCGACCCCCGCGCCGAGAGACCCGGATGTAGCGGAAAGCGCGCCGGCCAATCAGCTCCCGGGGGCTGCCGGCGTAGCCAATCAGAACGCGCAAAAGGAGGGTTAAGGGCGGAAGTGAAGAGGAAGTCCCGCCTGAAGAACACATCCGGTGGGGTGCCCGGCCTTCTC
>JAUMJK010001005.1:0-19298 GCA_033558105.1 Coccyzus lansbergi
CCTGCCGTCCCTTACAACAGACGACTCACTATTTGGCAACGAGCTGCCCCTGCCGCAGCGCCACTCAAGCAGCCGGCAGAGCAGCGCGCCAGGCCCCTGCGGGTTTCCTCACCTCGGAGCGGAGGAGAACGGCTCCGCACGCCCCAGCGGTGTGTGTAGGGGGCGGGGGACACACGATAACACCGCCTTCCCCCCGGGTCCCTGCGGTGATTTTCCAGTCCTCGCCCGGCTGCGGCGGCCTCTGCGCCCCGCACGGCCACTCCCACCTCACCTGAGAAGGACAGCGCCGCCCGCAACGCCCTAACCTGACGCATCCGGGATCCTGGCAACGCGAAGGGGCGTGGTCAGAGTAGGGGGCGTGGCCAACGGGCACAGAGGCGTGGTCACGGAAGGGGCGGGGCCAGTGAGGACGGGTCACGTGAGGGAGCGGGCCCAAGTGGGGAAAAGGCGGGAACGGCAAAGGCGATGAAAATGGCGCCTTCCCTCCCTCCCTCCCTCCCAGAGTCAGACAATCGTGGAATGATTTGCGTCGTCAGGGTCCTCAAAGCCCATCCAGTTCCAACCCAGCCTATGTCAGGGCATCCCCACCCACCCACACAGCAAAGCATTTCTCCCTCAGGTCTCACCTCAATCTTATGGCTCAAAAATCGTTCCACCTCATCCTCTCCCTGTGCTCCCTGATCCAGAGCCTCTCCCCATCTTTCCTGGAGTCCCTTTCAGCACTGGAAGCTGCTCTCAGGTTTCCCCTGAGGTTCATCCAGAGCCTTTCTACACTGCCCCCTTCCAGTCTCCTGTTATAATACAATTAATAGACCTAATTCACTATACCAAAACACCCCAATGACACAAGCAGACAGGTTACATCCAGCCTCTTTATCTCGCATCTCCTTCTTTCTGATGAAAAACACCTCTTGCACCACATCTGCCCACCTGTGACTCCGAGAACATCGCCTGCTTTACTGCAAACGCTTTCTGCAGTCGTGGGTTTTCTTTGCCAGGGTCTCATCCAAGCCATGACCAGTTCTTGGGTATCACTTTGTTCCTTCATTTCACAAACCACTTTGTCCCACAGGGACAAAGCAGCAGATAACACTGTGCTGTAATAAGGAAACACCACGAACCTGCCCCTAGGGAATCATAGAACCACCAGGTTGGAAGAGACCCACTGGATCGAGTCCAACCATTCCCATCAATCACTAAACCATGTCCCTCAGCACCTCGTCCACCCGTCCCTTAAAACCCTCCAGGGAAGGTGAATCAACCCCTCCCTGGGCAGCCTCTGACACTGCCCAGTCACCCTTGCTGGGAAAAAGTTTTTCCTAATGTCCATCCTGAACCTCCCCTGGTGAAGCTTGAGGCCATTCCCTCCTGTCCTGTCCCCTGTCCCTTGGGAGAAGAGCCCAGCTCCCTCCTCTCCACAACCTCCTATCAGGGAGTTGGAGAGAGCAATGAGGTCTCCCCTCAGCCTCCTCTTCTCCAGGATAAACACCCTCAGCTCTCTCAGACACTCCTCTTCTTCTCCAGCCCCTTCCCCAGTTTTGTTGCTCTTCTCTGGACTTGCTCCAGAGCCTCAATATCCTTCTTGTGGTGAGGGACCCACAACTGACCCCAGGATTCAAGGAGCGGTATCAACATCCTTGTGATGGCTACAGGTTTCTCCTATTCTCCTAAAAACTAATTTCCATACCCTTACTGTTGATCTGGGTTTTATATTCCCAGCATATTTGTGGATTTTCACTGATGCATTTATCCTCTTACCATTGAAATACAAAAGGAAATTATACTGCTTTTAGGGAAAACAAAGGGATTCACCCTGCCCTCCTGGAGCACTTGGGCTGCAGGCACTTGGTAGAAGGGTTTCCTACAGAGAACAAATACAAATTTCTCCTTTAATTTAATGTGTCGATTTGCAGAAGGGAAACCAACCTGTTTTGTGGTTTATGGCGTTCTCCTGATCAAAATCCTCTTTTTTTTTTTTTCTAGGAAATGGGAAATTAAATTGGATATCTCTGAAAATGAAGAGCCAATTCCACCTCTCCTCCATGCAAAAAAAAGTTATTTAGGGTTGATTCTGCCCTCCTTGGCAGCAGATAGGAGTAAAATACTGCCATTACTCTTCAGAGACACCACCTTCTGCCTTTATTACGGTTACAGGAGAATTTCCAGGTACAGATGATGCTTTAATCCAAGAAGTGGCACGGGATTCGCTGACACGTGTGTGTTGTGACACTAGTGTGCGTGTGAGAGAACCAGAGTCTCCACTTTGTTCCCTTTGGGCATCGTTCTCGGCATCATCCGCGCGATACAAGAGTGGTTTGGGGTTTTCTGCACGAGAAGGTCTGGTAGAAAATACACACCTATACGTTTGGCAGTGTTAATTCGGTGGATCTGCAAGTGTGATTTTTGTGTGAAGCTGATTAAACTGATATCTGTGAGAGTTGTGTGCAAGAATGTTAAATAGCTCCTGCTTTTTAATATTCACTTCCTCTTTGGTTTTAATTATTTTGTTCCTACGTTTTCCCTTTCAATTTACTAAAAAATCTAGAAATGTAATTAGAGAGAGGCTGAACTCTGAAAAAGCTGCCAGAGTCTCTACATCATGATTAAATATCTCAGCCATCCCTTTAGTGAGAGGCTGAAAAACAGAACTCTCGTAATTATCTCCCTGTTATCCAGGAAAGAATCGACAACACGTACGGATAGGGAGTTATTGAAAATGCAGCACTAATTAAAATCTCATATAGGCTGCTGTGGATCGGGAGCGTATGAAAACACAGTTATTTGATTATTTCCTGTATTTGCTATCTTTGTTATGAAAACAAACAAAGCCCATTCTAAACAAAAACCCATCTCCCAGCACTGGGGAGACTTAATGAGGCTTTTATACAGGCAGCAGTCACACAAACATCACAAGTTGCTTGATCCCCCTCTGCATACACCATCGAGACACTGATCGAGCTCGCTTTCCATACAGAATGCAAAAGGGTTGCTGAGGTACAGCCGTAAACAGGAATAGGATCACTTATTGCTTGGTTTGAGGACACGGTCGGTTCGTTTGTTTTAAAGTTAAGACATAAAAAGAATCTTGATATTCTGGGTTTCACGGCGAAGCAGCAATAGCTGTGCCACGGCCAATTAAAAATCTGGTGTCTAGCAGGTTATCCTTCCAGTCTGACTCCTGCCAGGGATTCTCCATCTTCCTGACAGGGTCACACTCGCCCAGCCCCGGACAAAACCTGCCTTTTATTTATCTTGTCAGAGCAGTCCAAGCTGTGGCACCAGCTGAGCACACTAGAGGACAGTAAGTGCTGATATGGTTTTGTGATGAAAGGAACAGCTTCTGAGACGTTGGCTTCTTTGAACCGTGCAAGGCTGAGGATCCTCCAGGGACAGGCAGCTGGCGAGCTTTCTCTTTTGCAACCCTTTTCCTCCAAATTTAACTTGCAACAGAATACCAAGTGCTGAGCAGATAGAGTCCAGTATCCCCACTTTTCCTTCTCTGCAAATTAACTCGTCTTCAGTGTTAAACCAAGCAGGAGGGCAAGCTGACTATTACCCATCTTTTAAGACTTTTAACTGTGGAGAGAACTTAAGCAGTTTATTCATATGTATATATATATACATGGAGAGGAGGGAGCTGGGCTCTTCTCCCAAGGGACAGGGGACAGGACGAGAGGGAATGACCTCAAGCTCCACCAGGGGAGGTTCAGGCTGAACATTAGGAAAAAATATTTCCTGGAAAGGGTCACTGGGCACTGACAGAGGCTGCCCAGGGAGGGGTTGATTCGCCTTCCCTGAAGGTGTTTAAGGGACGGGTGGATGAGGTGCTGAGTGACATGGGTTAGTGATTGATGGGAATGGTTGGATGCGATGATCCGGTGGGTCTTTTCCAACCTGGTGATTCTATATAAACTGGGGAACAGCTTGCTTCCTCTTTCAAAGCAGTGATCCAGAGAATGTAGGAATTAGGTGGGAATTAGGCATTCAAGTTCAAAACTATGACTGAAAATAATTACTTTTCTACGGATGTATAAACTTACAGGTACCTACATCTTTCAGGTACTGCCTTTCCTTACCTGAAACGTCACTTCTGTGGGCAGCTTCTGGTAATGCACGTGCTCAAAACCATCATCACCTGAGTACTGATGCAACTGGCTCCTCCCTTCACTGCCTTTGGATCCAGTAAGCAATCATAGAGTCATAGAACCATAGAGCAAGCAGGTTGAAAGAGACCCACTGGATCATTGAGTCCAACCATTCCCATCAATCACTAACCCATGTCCCTCAGCACCTCATCCACCTGTCCCTTAAACCCCTCTAGGGAAGGTGACTCAACAACCCTCCCTGGGCAGCCTCTGCCAGGGACCAATCACCCTTTCCATGAAAAATTTTTCCCTAATGTCCAGCCTGAACCTCCCCTGGTGGAGCTTGAGGCCATTCCCTCTCGTCCTGTCCCCTGTCCCTTGGGAGAAGAGCCCAGCTCCCTCCTCTCCACAACCTCCTCTCAGGCAGTTGGAGAGAGCAATGAGGTCTCCCCTCAGCCTCCCCTTCTCCAGGATAAACACCCCCAGCTCTCTCAGATGCTCCTCTTCTTCCCCAGTCCCTTCCCCAGCTCTGTTGCTCTTCTCTGGACTTGCTCCAGAGCCTCAACATCCTTCTTGTGGTGAGAGGCCCAGAACTTACCCCAGGATTCGAGGATTGGTCTCACCAGTGCTGAGTCCAGAGGGAAAAGAACCTCCCTGGCCCTGCTGGTCACACCATTTCTGATACAAGCCAGGATGGTACAAGACACAGTGAGGTCCAGCCCTGCTATGAGCAAACACTGCTCGTCATGGTGGGGTAGTCTCCTCTCTCACACACAAACCATTCTCACATCTGAGCCTGCTGCTGTGCAGGTTTCTCATCCAGATTTCCTTTCCCAACTTCAAAATACTGTCAGAAACTTCACTTAGGCATGGGTGCCGTAATTCAAAACTTGTGAGTTTTACTTGTGAGAAAACAAACAGCGTTTAAAAAAATTTGACCCCTTTGGAACAATACAGACTTGGAGGTTTTAATTGCAGGGCATCTGTTCATGGTGCTATTTTTGCTGTATTGGAAAAGTATCAAAGCTAATTTTTTAGAAGAGGGAATTATACTTTAAAATGCACTATTGTGAGAAAGCGACTCCCCAAAGTCTTTGAGCTGGCGCTTTGTTTCTTCTTAGAAGCATCTCCTGTCTTCCCTGATGAGCTTGCTCTTGTTTTCAGTGCTGGTTTGCTTTAAGATGCTTTTGATCCTGTATTCATTAAAACCTGATCCTGCTGCTTCCCACCAGCCCTAATGGTCTGTGAAATTATTTTCCTTTCTCCAAGCCGCTGTTAACTCCACTGGCACCTGCAGAGTGGAGGAGCTCAGAACGTTGTCAAAAGTCCTCCGGAGTTATTCCAACCAGCTTTTCTCCACAAACAAGAATTAATCTTCAATGTTATCACAGCAATCTTCCTTAGCAGGGAAGTGGGAACGGACTGCAGCAGAGCCTGGAGGTTTTTATCACTGTTTCCCCCTTCTACACGTACGGAGAGATAATTGGAGAAGAGATGTAAAAATCAAGTGTAAGTCTCACTCCATTAACGGAGCACAGAAGTATGAATGAGCATAAAGGGCTCAAACAGCTGGGGGGGAAAGAGGAAGTAAATCAAGGAGGAAAACTGCAGGGAACAGTGAAGCAAAGTGAAGTAAATGGAAAACACAAAACTACACTTGGAGTCTGGACCTTGCAGGGAATATCAACTGTGAAGGACCAGGCAGGGCTTTGAAGGGATCCACAAACTGAGAATCCCTCAGTTACGCAGCACGAGGATTCACAACCAGATGTTGAGGCTCTGGAGCGAGTCCAGAGAAGAGCAATGAAGCTGGTGAAGGGGCTGAAGAAGAAGAGGAGCATCTAAGAGAGCTGGGGGTGTTTATCCCGGAGAAGAGGAGGCTGAGGGGAGACCCTCATTGCTCTCTCCAGCTCCCTGAAAGGAGGTTGTGGAGAGGAGGGAGCTGGGCTCTTCTCCCAAGGGACAGGATGAGAGGGAATGGCCTCAAGCTCCACCAAGGGGAGATTTAGGCTGGACATTAGGAGGAAGTTTTTCACAGAAAGAGTCGTTGGTCACTGTCAGAGGCTGCCCAGGGTGGTGGTTGATTCACCTTCCCTGGAGGTGTTTAAGGGACAGGTTGGACGAGGTGCTGAGGGACATGGTTTAGTGATTGATGGGAATGGTTGGACTTGATGATCCGGTGGGTCTTTTCCAACCTGGTGGTTCTATGATTCTATGAATAGCCTTGTTCTGGTTTAACGCTGGTGGAGGAGAGAGCTCTCTACTGCTGTGTTGGAAGCACAGGTTTGAGGGTTTGCATTAGGACTGGCAAGGATCACAACTTCCATATTGCTACTCTAGAACATTCCTACAGACCTGAACAGCTTATGCAGAGCTCATGAGCTCCTTGGGTTTGCCTCCTCATTAGCAATGTCCTGCAATAATTACTATGGTATTAAGTGCCTGTGAGCAGAATGGCACTAATGAGTACTTGGATGTGGAATTTCATTCGCAGATGCACCCAGTCACTGCACAGAAAATTGCTTTCTAGAACAGATTTCAACCCAAGCACTCAGAAGCTGTGAAGTCCATCCCACAGTAAGGTTGCCCATGGTATATTTTGGTCCTAATCTCTATGTTGTAATCTTTAATTGTGTGTGATCACAGAATCACCAGGTTGGAAGAGACCCACTGGATCATCGAGTCCAACCCTTCCCATCAAACACTAAACCATGTCCCTCAGCACCTCGTCCACCCGTCCCTTAAACCCCTCCAGGGAAGGTGACTCAACCCCCTCCCTGGGCAGCCTCTGCCAGTGACCAGTGACCCTTTCTGTGAAATTTTTTTTCCTAATGTTCAGCCTGAACCTACCCTGGTGGAACTTGAGGCCATTCCCTCTCATCCTGTCCCCTGTCACTTGGGAGAAGAGCCCAGCTCCCTCCTCTCATATTGACATGATCCACTTTATTCTCTCTGCTCACTAACCATTAGGGGCTTTTAAACATCCACCAACGAAACCGCAGGAGCTCGTAAAACCAAGGGAGATGGAAGGGAAAGGAACACAGCTGCCAAGATTCCCTCCTCTGCACATGCCACATCTCAGCTATGAAACCAAAATTCACCTTTCTGGGCTGATACTTCGAGTTCCTCCTGGAGGGACAACAGGCACAAACAATGCAGCAATGTAAACTGCTGTTTACTCTCAGTGCACCCGTGATGCTTCTCTCCCTGGAACCCCCAAGAATTGACAAGGTTCCTGGGGGGATTCCAGCAGAAATGTTTTCAGAAGCAGTGACTGTGATGCCAGCATCGGCTGCTGAGCAGAGAGGGAGCCGTTTGTGCTGCGTGAGGGCAAGGGGACACACAGCTGTGTACACACACTCATGCTAGAGGTGATGGAAACAACTCTGCAGAGGAGGCAGTGATTTTCTTAAAGCTTCTAACGATCCAGTTTCAATGATGTCTCTGCTCATGGTCAAAAAGAATTAAGGAGAAAAAAAAATTGAGGAAGCCCTTGATTTCCATGCTTTTACACTATGCACGAAGACTCTAGAAGTATAGTTAGATCACTAATTAAAGAGAAACTGCTTTTTTTGTTGGTTTTCTCCTTGTATTTCTTGAAAACAATTGAAATGAGGGTTCCCTCTGCTGGTAACCGGCCGAGTCATAAGCAGACAGGGCTGGGACTCAAAAGCCAACAAGAAGCAGAAGAGGATGGAATCTCTTCAGAGCACCTCAGTCCAACCTTCATGTTTTGCACATGTGGGGCTTTGTCTAAGGCACTTCATGAACTCATCTCTGACTCGACTGATTTCTCTTCCTCTTCAACTCAGAGAAAGACCAGCCACGTCTCTTAAGGAAAGAGCAAGCCACTCATGCTCCCTTTAGAAACTCGCTCCCAAGCTCAAAGTGTTACACAGGGAGTGCCTTAAGCACCTTGACTGCAGTGGGTGATGCTTTACAGGTACAAAACTTTCTCATTTGGGGACATACGTCATTACCACAAAACCACTGCTTGCTCACAGCTGGGAAACGACAGACAGATCGAGCACACAAGACTCGATAACAAGTTAATCTTTTTTATTTAACTGGGTTTGCACCTTTCTAATAAACTCGAGAACGTCTAAAAAAAGCAGAGTCATAGCAGAACTGGCAAAGCCCAGATTGGCAGTAAAGAACCCAAAAGCTGCACTTCAACTCCCTGAAACCTCTAAACTGCCTGTGGGTGTCCACACTGCCACAGAACATTTCCTTCTTTGAACAAGCAACAGAAGACTTGCCAGCAACAGATATGAGCCCTTCACACAGCCATGAGGCCTTCAGACAGCCGTACTCTGGGTGTTACGCAGGAGCTAGACAGAGTAAGTCCTGCCAATGCTTTGTACATTACCCATCTCCTGCTTGAAGAGAGAAAGCCTCTCCTGACACTTCCCTAGAAATCCAAACACTGCCTCTGAGGGCACTTGAACTGTTTATAAAAAAGGAACATAGAATCATAGAATCACCACGTTGGAAAAGACCCACTGGATCATTGAGTCCAACCATTCCCATCAGTCACTAACCCATGTCCCTCAGCACCTCATCCACCCGTCCCTTAAAACCCTCCAGGGAAGGTGACTCAACCCCTCCCTGGGCAGCCTCTCACAGTGACCAATGACATTTTCCATTAAATATTTTTTCCTAATGTCCAGCCTGAACCTCCCCTGGTGAAGCTTGAGGCCATTCACTCTTGTCCTGTCCCCTGCCCCTTGGGAGAAGAGCCCAGCTCCCTCCTCTCCACAACCTCCTCTCAGGGAGTTGCACAGAGCGATGAGGTCTCCCCTCAGCCTCCTCTTCTCCAGGATAAACACCCCCAGCTCTCTCAGATGCTCCTCTTCTTCTCCAGATCCTTTACCAGCTTTGTTGCTCTTTTCTGGACTTGCTCCAGAGCCTCAACATCCTTCTTGTGGTGAGGGGCCCAGAACTGACCCCAGGATTCGAGGAGCGGTCTCTCCAGTGCCGAGTACAGCAGGAGAAGAACCTCCCTAGACCTGCTGGTCACGCCATTTCTGATCCAAGCCAAGATGCCCTTGGCCTTCTTGGCCACCTGGGCCACTGCCAACACTCAATGAAATACAACTTTCCCTCTGCCAAAGGGGCCTGGAAGAGGAGCCATCATTGCTAGCAGGGAAAAGTAACACAGAGGATGACAACTTTCTTGGCTCCTAGCCCAGTTCCTTTGGAGTTTACCTGCCCTTATTTAAAGAGACAGCTGAAGTCAGGCAGGAACACACACCAAACGCCACCAGACGGGCTTCTCAAACTGTGGTTACCAGTCTGCCACGGGGGAAGAGGCGTTACAGCAACCTGCCTGGCAGCTCTGCGCTGGGGACCTGTTTAGTGGCAGCGCTGTTCAAGCCAGCCAAGAGGAAAAGCCAGTGCTGATTTGAAAATAGCTTCTTGAATTGCTTTGGTAGCCTCCTCTGGGATCTCGCAGTACGTGAGGTCTGGAGAGAAGACAGCAAAGCTGTTCAAGGAAATCCACAGGATTCAGACTCAAGGCAGGTACAAGAGCTGCCGTTGTTTTAAGAACTTCTTATTGCCCAAGAGTCGGAGGTGCAGCAAGAACTAAGCTGGAGCAGTATTAGGAATAGGCTTTAGAGCTAAAGTGGGTCAAGGGAGCCTGCAGCAATCAGGAGAGAGAAAATCTCCTTTCTTTTCTTACTTCTTGGCAGGCTGATCTTTCAATCTGTGCTCTGAATACAGACGAGCTGAAGATATTGGGAAAGATGGATCTTGGCTTCTAGAGAACAGACTGGAAGCTCCCAGCATCGTTCTTTCTGCTGGTCATCAGGGCTGCTGCAGTGTGGGGACAGACCTGCAGCCTTCAGCAAGAGTCCCTGGGGACAAGGATGGCTTCTTTTCCATAGTTAAGGAAAAAAACTGACAAAGATTTTGGGGTTTGGTTGTTTGGGTTGGTTTTTTTATAAAGACTGTCTCTCTCCTATTGCTACATCCAAACTCAGGGCAAAAGGGGGAGCAGAGTGCAGGGGGAGCAGAACCAAAGAGGCAGTTTGGCTTGAGATGCTGTAGAGAAAAAGGAGATCACTGCTAGTGGATGGAGAGCACAGTGGGAAAAGCTGCTGCCACCTCATTCCCTTCATCACTGACCACAAACTTTCTCAAGAGCTTTGCTCACTGTAGTATTGCGAAGAAGCAATTGTCCTTTGCAATCGAGAGAGAGTGATTTCCCTTTGATTTGCAGCTCTGGGATAGAGTGGTGCTTTCTCTCAGTAACGACTCAAATACCCGTTACAGGCAACTCACTTCAACAGGAATTCCATGATTATCAAAAGGAAACAGACAGTTGAGGGAGTAAGAGATTTACAGCATGTTTTTCAGGTGTTTGTACTTGCACGGTGACAGGGAGCTGGGCCTTTTCGTATATTAGAAGGGAAATCAAGTCTGGAAAACCAACAGAACTGAGAGCTCGCCTAGAACCTTCTAGCTCCTTTTGAGAACTGGTTTAATTTAAGCCTGTGCTATGGAACAGAGGAGCGCGAGTCCTACAAACACAGAGGGAAAGACAGTTTCATGATTAAATCACACAAGAGGTAATTAATTCTTATCTCTGCCACAGTGTTCCTGAATGAACCACGTGATTTCTCCGCTCCCTTTTTATAAAGTGGAAATAGCATTCATTACCTGGGAGATTCTGGGGAGGATAAGAGTCTTCAGGGAAGAGAGACTCTCCGTACGGTGGCGGATGCCAGCACACAGTGTTCCTCAGGCAGCACTCATGGAGTTAAGTCACAGAAGCTTTTACTTCAAGCTTTTTCGAATGTGCCTGATTGGTACTTAGCATTTGACCTTTAAGACAACTGTAAGGTGAGGGGAACAGAAAAAAGCCTTTAACAGCCTTGGGTTTAATTTTGCAAGGAACAGGTTGAGCAGAACTATGGGAGAGAGTAAGACAGATCAAATTAAAACCAAATCTGAAGCCAAAAAAAGTTGTAAGAAACGCTGGAGGTGCAGGGGAAGCTGGGGACAAAGAGCCTTACAAGAGCTGAGCAGGAAAGAGATCAAGCTCCCATCTGGAGGGGCAAAAGGCCAAAGCCCCAGAGCAGATGGAGAGCAAGCGACAGCTGGTGGGAACACGCTTTCATCTGTAAAGTTTGCTCTTTGGAGAATATTGCTCTCCAGCTCCGAAGGCCTCATTATGGTAACAGCTCCTCCCCACACAGCACTGGGAGCCGGCCCACAGCCTGCTCGGAAGCTCATCACGCTGGCGGTTAATTAACAAGGGCCCTTTCAATGTTTAGAGGCTGCTGTCACACAACCTTGGCGTGGTTTGAGCTGCAGAGGGGATGAGGAGAATTAATCTGGGCCCCACTGGTTAAACAGGTTCCCTGCGAATCTTTGCACAGGCCAAGAGCGGCTCAGATGAAGGATTTAATGCAGTTTTCACGCATCGCATCTTAACAGAAGCGTCCGACTGGCAGCTCCACCAACTCGGCTATGCAAAAACCAACCAGGCAGTCAGGAAAGTTGGGGCTGTCTCCAACACAGGCATTTAATCCAAGGAACATTCCAGCCCACTCGGAAGAACTAACACAATCCTGACCCAGCTCGCTCCTGGGAGAGAGGCGCGCCTGCCGCTCCTCCCCAGCGTCAGCCAGCAAGACTGAAATGAAGAGTTCTGGAAAAGTAGCCATCGTCACTTTTTCTTTAATAAAGATATGAAGTTTTTTTTTTTCCTGTTAAGGCAAGAATGTCATCCTGCTGCTGGGCTCTAGCGATGCAGCTTTGATTACAGGTAAGAACAAAAAAAGCTCAATTACTGCTAAAACTAAAGTAGCACACTTGAAAGACAATTTAGAATTAAAAAAAATAAACTAAAACAAACAAAAATTCAAACATTCCCCTTCTGATCACCTGTCCTGAGTCCAGTTCCATAACAGATTTTGAGGTACAAGACAATAAATTAAAAGTTCATTCCAGCTGCAGAGATCATTCATTTCCTCAGTGCGATGTCTTCTTGACTCCCTTTCCAAATCTGGCATCGAGTCCAAGGCCTGCGGAGAGAGAAAAGAACCCACTTAGAAAAGTCATAGAATCATAGAACAACCAGGTTGGAAGGGACCCCTCGGATCTTCTAGTCCAACCATTCCTATCAAACACTAAACCCGTCCCTTAAACACCTCCAGGGAAGGTGAATCAACCCCCTCCCTGGGCAGCCTATTCCAATGCCCAATGACCCTTTCTGTGAAAAACTTCCTCCTAATCTCTAGCCTAAATCTCCCCTGGCAGAGCTTGAGGCCATTCCCTCTTGTTCTGTCCCCTGTCACTTGGGAGAAGAGCCCAGCTCCCTCCTCTCTACAACCTCCCTTCACGTAGTTGTAGAGAGTAATGAGGTCTCCTCTCAGCCTCCTCTTCTCCAGGCTGAACAACGCCAGCTCTCTCAGCCGCTACTCATAGGTTCTGTTCTCCAGCCCCCTGCACATTCTTCCGAGAAACGCAATGCCCCAAACTGTGAAATATCAGCTTCACAGCCCCAGTTTAGAATCCCTCGGAGGCAGCGACACAGCCAGCGTGTGGGAAGACCTAACAGATCTGAAAGAAGTCTGGTTTCCCTCTTTCTGCATGGGTAAAGCCGCTGAAACCGAGAGCCTTCTCGTGCAATTTGATTTTGTGATCAATGCCTCGTGTCGGCTCTCCCTCTGCTGCACATCATCGCTGAGAGCAGAAAGGACTCTGGAATTCACTTCCAGACTCACCCAGGAAGACCAGGACCGTCCCCACCCACTGCAAGGAGCTGATGGGGTTGGCAAACAGGATGACGGACGCTAGGATGGTGAAGAACTTGCGGGTTGTGGTGATGATGGAACAGGTCAGAGGTCCAAAGTAAACCACAGTCATGAAGATAAAGCTCTGTAAGACACACAAACCGACGTCTTTTGTTACTCCGACTAGAGAATGCACAATACCATCACGTTTTAGATGAAAAGCCAGAGCTGAAAGAATCTTACTTCAAATCCTGATTTATTTGCATGCAAACTTAGACCAGTTTTATTTTGGAGGGAGCCTGTGCGGAAAGCAAAAAGTAATCAAAGCGACAGAACGCGAGGCAACACTAGTTGCAGCAGCTCCTGACGCGTGGCAAAGGCTGCGGAGGAGGGAAGCGTGTTTACCTGCCCCAGCGCACTCGTAAGGCCGAAGAGCAGGATGTTGTAAATGATGCTGGGGTAGCGCTCGGTAAAACTCAGGAACTCCCAGAGCTCGCCTGTGAACAGGATCCCTGGAAGGAAGATGAGGATGAGGAGGGTGAGTTCAGAGCCCAGAGGCAGCCCAAGCGGCCACGTAACCTCAGCTTGTGCTCAGATCCCAGCAGAGCTGCTTAAAGGCAAATCCCAAACAGCAGAAAACAAAGACAGGAAGAGAAAAAGGGATCACCTTCCCGGTTAATTAATTAAAGAAGCAATCATTAACTGCAAACCCCGTTCTGACAGACCCCTCTCTAGCAATTAGTTAGAAATGCTGCTCCTTAACTCAGGGCCTCAAGCTCCACCAGGGGAGGTTCAGAATGGACATAAGGAAAAAAAATTTCATGGAAAGGGTCACTTGGGCACTGGCAGAGGCTGCCCAGGGAGGGGGTTGAGTCACCTTCCCTGGAGGGGTTTAAGGGACAGGTGGATGAGGTGCTGAGGGACATGGGTTAGTGACTGATGGGAATGGTTGGACTTGATGATCCGGTGGGTCTCTTCCAACCTGGTGATTCTATGATTCTATGAACTAGAGCAGAAAACTCTGTGGATAGGGATTGCTTCTCCCTCTGTGGGACACAGTGTCCTCTGCTGGGCATGGGAAGAGCGACACAGAACAACTCCGCTTCTTTGCAAACACAAATAAACCCAAACCAAACAAAATTATCTGCAAAAAGTGTCCCAGGCCCCATTTCAGGGCAGGATGTGGTGTCTTTGCCCACAGGGCGGTCTCTGAGCGCGGTGGCTGTGGGGTTCGTAGGATGTTCCTTACCAGCCCCCAGGAACAGGGTGGACCACAGGTTCACATTGAGCATCATGTGGTTGGAGCCTGTCTGGTAGTGAGCTCTCATGTGGTCTTGAGAGACCCCTGTCAGCCCATCCAAGGTCAGTGACAGCAGCTGGGAGATGGAAAAAAGCAAAGAAAACCTTCACCCTTTATATCCTCTGCATGGGGGAAACATTGAACATCCTCCTTCTTTAATACTTCTGGGCCCCTCAGCACAAGAAGGATGTTGAGGCTCTGGAGTGAGTCCAGAGAAGAGCAACGAAGCTGGTGAAGAGGCTGGAGAAGAAGAGGAGCAGCTGAGAGAGCTGTGGGTGTTTATCCTGGAGAAGCGGAGGCTGAGGGGAGACCTCATTACTCGCTACAACTACCTGAAAGGAGGTTGTGGAGAGACGGGAGGTGGGCTCTTCTCCCAAGGGACAGGAGACAAGCTGAGAGGGAATGGCCTCAAGCTTAACCAGGGAAGGGTCAGGCTCAACATAAGGAAAAAATTCTTCACAGAAAGGGTCGTTAGGCACTGTCAGAGGCTGCTGAGGGAGGGTGTTGAGTCACCTTCCCTGGAGGGGCTTAAGGGACAGGTGGATGAGTTGCTGAGGGACATAGGCTAGTGATTGATGGGAATAGTTTGACTCGATGATGCAGTGGGTCTCTTCCAACCTGATGATTCTATGATTCTACTTCCCAAACTCCTACTCACAGAATCATGGTTTGGGTTGGAAGGGACCTTAAAAGCCCATCCAGTTCCAACCCTGTATGGAACTGGGATGCCTCCCACTGGATCAGGTTCACTAGCAATGATGTGGCCTCAAAACACGTGCTAAGAGGGACACATGTGCCCTCCTGCCCTGATCTTGCATCCCTCAAACCCTGTGGAAGCGTTTCCACGCTGGCTTTAGGGTTCAGCTGAGGTACAAAGGACACAGCCTTATCTGCGCTGTAACCGCCTGTCCCTCCACACCCTGTGGGCTGTTTCTGCCCCAGCAGCACTCACCAGGAGGAGTTCTCCGTAGCCAAAAACGTGCTCCTCGCTCCCAACTGCCTTCTGGGGTTTGTACAGGAACAAGGCCACTCCTGCCACTATCAAGAGCACGCAGAGGTACTTGGCCAGCGGATACTTCTTCCGCAGCAACGTCACTCCTAAAAGCATGACTGTAAAGAAGCAACATCAGAAGCCGCTCCCAAACCCTCCTGGAGGATTTTAACTTGGCCTGAAAGCACCGCACATCAATAAAAACCCGCCAGGGCTCGGTGGGCAGAGGGTAACGGCACTTTAGACAGCTGAGGTGACAAGAAACCCAAAAAACACAGGAGAAGAGAGGTGGAATAGGCTTACCTGGGATAGGCTTACAAGATTTGCCCAGGACCTACAAAAGAAAGGCCATGTTAACGATCTGCATCTCGTTAACAGCCAGCGAGATGATCCCAGCAGTGCTGGGGCTGCGGGGCTCATCCCACCCTGATAAAACACAGCAGGGGCGTCCAATGGGACAGCAAATCCCCACCATGCAGCCACTCAGGAACACTGATGGCTTCAGGGATCATCCTGGGCCCTCCAATATCAGCACCAACTCATCCTGTAACACCTCATTGCTCTCTACAACCACCTGAAAGGAGGTTGCGGAGAGGAAGGAGCTGGGCTCTTCTCCCAAGGGACAGGGGACAGGATAAGAGGGAATGGCCTCAAGCTCCGCCAGGGGAGGTTCAGGCTAGACATTAGGAAAAAATTTTTCATGGAAAGGGTCATTGGTCCCTGTCAGAGGCTGCCCAGGGAGGGGGTTCCACCAGGGAAAACTTAGGAGGAAGTTTTTCACATTGGAAAAGGTTGCCCAGGCAGGGGCTTGATTCGCCTTCCCTGGAGGTGTTTAAGGCACAGGTAAACAAGGTCCTGAGAGACGTGGTTTAGTGTTTGATACGAATGGTTGGACTCGATCCGGTAGGTCTCTTCCAACCTAGTGATTCTATGATCTAGGGATTGCTATTCCCTTTCTGGATCAGCCTGAGCTCTCCTCCTCCCTCCCTCCTTCCTGCCTAATTCCATTGGAGAACCAGCAATCCAGCCACATTAAACCATTACAGAGAAACGTGTGTGGAAATCCATTTCCCTCCCTGTTATTTCACCAGCTGCTTTGCCCTCAGCGCTGGCTCCCTCGCTCCGTGCCTGGTTTCGGGGTGCCCCGAGTACAAAAGGTAACAGAGCACCTGCGTCGGGTAGCTGACGAACTGCAGAGCAGAGTTGCTGGAAACCATAGCACCCAGATAGGAGAGGGAGCAGGCAGCATAGAGCCAGCTCCGTGTGCGGTCTGCCTTCACCGGCTCGAAAAACTGGATCACTAGAGGGGGAACAAAGAGGAAGGCAGTCAGGAGAGTCGCAAACTTGTTTAGCCTGAAGAAGAGGAGGCCAAGAGGAGACCTCATTACTCTCTACAACTCCCTGAAAGGAGGTTGTAGAGAGGAGGGAGCTGGGCTCTTCTCCCAAGGGACATGGGACAGGACAAGAGGTAATGACCTCAAGCTCCACCAGAGGAGATTTAGGCTGGAGATTAGGAGGAAGTTTTTCACACAGAGGGTTATTGGGCAGTGTCAGGGGCTGCCCAGGGAGGGGGTTGATTCACCTTCCCTAGAGGTGTTTAAAGGACGGGTAGATGAGGTGCTGAGGGACATGGGTTAGTGTTTGATAGGAATGGTTGGACTTGATGATCTGATAGGTCTATTCCAACCTTGTTGCTCTATGATTCTATGAAACAGCCCCCCTCCCATCACAATGGGCTTCAAGGGAGACAAGCGACAATCAATACTCATGCTCTGCTGTGAGAATGGCGTCTGTCCCCTCCTCCCGCAGGAAAAACCTCGGCTGCTGATCTCTAGACCCAACTGGCAACCTCCAGCCCCACTGCCCGAGCGGCAGAGCCTGCTGGAGCCCGGACCCTGCTGGAGCCCAGACCCTGTGGCTGCTCCCTGCCTGGGACTCACAAAGCCTGGCGAAGGCAGCGTTGATCACACACTGGATGAACACCAGGGTCAGAGCGTACTTGAACTTCTCCTGCTTCGTGCCTTCCCCATATCTGCCTCGCGTGCTGCAAAGGCAGGAGGAGGTCAGACAGACAGACATTGGGCATGATGAGAGAGACAGACAGATGGGCACCAGGACTTATTGAGACAGACAGTGGGACATGGAGAGACAAAGAGATGGGCAGCAGGACCTAATGAGGCAGACAGACAGGGGGACGCGGAGAGACAGAGACAGACAATGGGTCATGGAGAGACAGAGACAGACAGGGGGACGCAGAGAGACAGAGAGATGGGCAGCAGGACCTGGTGAGACAGACAGGGGGACGCGGAGAGACAGAGACAGACAGTGGGATGCAGAGAGACAGACAGTGGGACATGGGGAGACAAAGAGATGGGCAGCAGGACCTAGTGAGACAGACAGACAGACAGGGGGATATGAAGAGAGAGACAATGGGTCATGGAGTGAGACAGTGGGATGCAGTGAGACAGAGACAGACAGTGGGACATGGAGGGAGAGACAGACAGACAGGGGTATGCGGAGAGACAGAGATAGACAGTGGGACATGGAGAGACAGATGGACAGGGGCATGCAGAGAGAGAGACAGACAGTGGGACATGGAGAGACAAAGAGATGGGCAGCAGGACCTAGTGAGACGGACAGACAGGGGGGACGCAGAGTGACAAGAGACAGACAATGTGGATGTGGAGAGACAGAGACAGACAATGGGTTGTGGAGAGACAGGGGGATGCAGCGAGACAGAGACAGACAGGGGGATGTGGAGAGACAGAGACAGACAATGGGTTGTGGAGAGACAGGGGGATGCAGCGAGACAGAGACAGACAGGGGGACATGGAGACAGATGGACAGGGGGATGCAGACAGACAGAGATAGACAGTGGGACGTGGAGAGACAGACAGATGGACAGCAGGACCTAGTGAGACAGACAGACAGAGTGACACAGAGAGACAGACAGAGACAGACAGCAGGACATGGAGAGAGAGATGGACAGGGGGATGCAGAGAGACAGACAGTGAGATGTGGAGAGACAGACAGACAGGGGGATGTAAAAAGAACAAGACAGACAGAGACAGACAGTGGGACATGGAGAGACAGACAGACAGAGCCACGAAGCTGGTGAAGGGGCTGGAGAACAGGCCCTATGAGGAGTGGCTGAGAGAGCTGGGGGTGTTTATCCTGGAGAAGAGGAGGCTGAGAGGAGACCTCATTACTCTCTACAACTACCTGAAAGGAGGTTGTGAAGAGGAGGGAGCTGGGCTCTTCTCCCAAGGGACAGGACAAGAGGGAATGGCCTCAAGCTCCACCAGGGGAGATTTAGGCTAGAGATTAGGAGGAAGTTTTTCACGGAAAGGGTCATTGGGCATTGGAATAGGCTGCCCAGGGTGGTGTTTAAGGGACGGGTAGATGAGGTCCTGAGGGACATGGTTTTAGTGTTTGCTAGGAATGGTTGGACTCGATGATCCGATGGGTCTCTTCCAACCTGGTTGTTCTATGATTCTATGACGTGGAGAGAGACAGCCAGTGAGACGTGGAGAGACAGACAGACAGGGGGATGTAAACAGAACAAGACAGACAGAGGGACACAGAGAGACAGACAGAGGGATGCGAGGAGCCCGACAAGCAGCGCTCCATCGTGAGACAGGCGGTCGGACGCAGACAGAGTGCCACGAAGAGACAGACAGACGGACATCAGGACGTAGTTAAGACACACAGACAGATAGACGCGCAACCCCCCTCCCCCAGTCCCTCCTAACATGCTCTCCTGCAGGATCCCGTAGTAGAAGTAGCAGGCGAAGACGCCGAGGAAGCAGACCGGGAGGCGCAGGCGCTCGGGCAGGGCGGGGGAGGCCCCGCTGCCCCCCATGGCGGCCGGACGGGCGCTCAGCGCGGGGCCCACGTCCAGCACCGCGTCCAGCCCCGCATCCCGCGGCGGCGGCGGCGCCCTCATGCGCGCCCGCCACGGGCCAGGCCCCCCCTCCCGCCGCCCGACGCGCTGCCTGAGCAGCGCGTCGGGCGGCGGGAGGGGGGGGGCCTGGCCCGTGGCGGGCGCAGGCCAATCGGTAGAGCCGCCTTCACCCTTCTCACACCGTCACAACCCCCGCGCACCGCCGCGGCTCCTCGCTCTGGCGGCGGCGGGGCGCCTTTCGAAGCAGGCGCTCGCGCGGGGCAGCCCCGCCGTG